>CAXITT010000544.1:48836-74085 GCA_964033795.1 Lymnaea stagnalis | reverse complement strand
TTTTCTGTCATGTAGCGGGCCACAAAATATCGTCTTGCGGGTCACAAATGAGTTTGCGGGCCGCGAGTTTGAGACCTCTATATTAGAAGTTTATTTATTAATATTCACGATTATCTCATTTTTTATAAAAAGAATGTAAATATTTATACTTTGCCACATCATTTTCGATGTATGCAGAATGTATGCGGGAACGAATTTCAAAATATCTTAATATTTCATTTTCGGCTTCGGCTTCGGTTTCGGCCGAAATTCATTTTTAACTTTCGGCCTCTTTTCGGTTTCGGCCGAAAGTCATTTTTAAACTTTCGGCATTTTTTCGGTTTCAGCCGAAAGTCATTTTAATCTTTCGGCCTATTTTCGGCTTCGGCCGAAATCAGAAAATCACTTTCGGTCGGTCTCTAGTGGAAATAAACGTCAAAATAAGGGTTACCGGAAATTTGATCGAAAGAAATTTCGTCGATGGAAAATTGGTCGACGGAAAGTTGATCTGACGGAAATTCGGTCGAATCTTTTTTTCAGTTTAGTCAATAAAATTTTGCGTCAAATTTCTTTTTGAACATACTATATTTTATAGTAAAACAAAATAATGCGTTCAAAAAGAAATTATAGACCTTAAGTCCTTCGTACACATAGTGTGACAGTGATAGACCTGACGTACTTGGTACACATAGTGTGACAGTGATAGAACTGAAGTACCAGGTACACAAAGTGGGACAGTGACAGACATGTAATACCTGGTACAAAAAGTGTGATTTGACAGAGCTGTAATACTTGGTACACATAGTGGAACAGTGACAGGAATGACGTACCTAGTACACACAATGTGGTAGTGACAGACCTGAAGAACCTATTACATATATAGTGACCTGGTCAGACTTGATGACCATGCCATTAAAATTAGTACCCAGGTAAGTGAAACATCTAAGCTAGAGTCTAAGATTCACCGGTGCCCCTGACTTCCAACAATATACTCTTTGCAAATCCACAGACTGATATATACATTCCCCTATTTAAACCCCGGTATAGATTGCAAACTATGAATGACAAACATGTTGTGTTTGGTTTTTAAGAAGTTTCACTGAATGTTACGACATGTCAATAATTTGATTTCATAAGTGGAATCTAGTATGGACTGAAATTATTCCGAGCCTTACAAATAATGCTTTTGAGACATTATTGCAGCCACCCATTCAGTGACGTAGTTGTACTAAATGCTGATTTGGGGCTAAAACACAAGCCTACGATACTCCCTTACACACTCCCTTACATACTCCCTTACACTCTCCCTTACATACTCCCTTACATACTCCCTTACACACTCCCTTCCATACTCCTTTCCATACTCCCTTACACTCTCCCTTACATACTCCCTTACATACTCCCTTACACACTCCCTTCCATACTCCCTTCCATACTCCCTTCCATACTCCCTTCCATACTCCCTTCCATACTCCCTTCCATATTTCATTCCATACTCCCTTCCATACTCCCTTCCATACTCCCTTCCATATTTCATTCCATACTCCCTTCCATACTGCCTTCCATACTCCCTTCCATACTCCCTTCCATATTTCCTTCCATACTCCCTTCCATACTCCCTTCCATCCTCCCTTCCATACTTCCTTCCATACTCCCTTCCATACTCCCTTCCATATTTCATTCCATACTCCCTTCCATACTGCCTTCCATACTCCCTTCCATACTCCCTTCCATATTTCATTCCATACTCCCTTCCATACTGCCTTCCATACTCCCTTCCATACTCCCTTCCATATTTCATTCCATACTCCCTTCCATACTGCCTTCCATACTCCCTTCCATACTCCCTTCCATACTCCCTTCCATATTTCATTCCATACTCCCTTCCATACTTCCTTTCCTTCTTCAATATAATACATTTGGTTATCAACATTATACAAGAGCACCCATGACTGTAAAGTGCGTGCACCACACACAATCACACCAGAAACCTTCATTTAACAGATGTTTGAAACCGCACCGCTCTGAATAAAAGCTATTTTTTTTTAAAATGCGAATACCAAAAATAACTAACAACTTGATCGTCCTTCGAACCCATTCAATATGACAATATAATTTTTTTTATTTTGTAAACTTTTTCCTCTACATTTTTTTAAATTACACCTTTTGGGTTATGGTCATTTCGACCAAACTTTCCAGGAACCATCTGTAGGTCAGTGGGAATAACCATGTCAAATTTGGCTGCGATCCAAAGTTTTGTTTTCTCTGAATTGATCGACTCACTTACATACATACAAACAATCACACTGAGCTTTACATAAAAGATATCCCAATTTATTACGTATTTTACCTAACCAAAAAAAAAAAACTCAGAATATTGTTAAGAAATTATGAATTTTAATTTATTTATTCTTTTTTCAACATATAGAAATGATGCAGTAATTTCAAATCTCAAACTTTGTTTTAACATAAGTGAATCAGATTCACATCAATGAACTGTTAAAATATTTTATTTTTTTTTAAACATAGTTCAATCTCCTTTGCGTTCCTATTTTTGTTGATATTTTCTTATTTTAAAATGTGTGGAACTTGCAAGATTTAAAGCCGTTGTCACTATTTTTAACCTCACCTGTTCTAGCTTTATAGAGTCTTCTCTACCTGTTGGTGAAATTACGTTTTTTTAACCAATGCTATTGAAAGGATGAAGGAAAATTTGCACCACAGGGCAAAGGTCACAATAACAAGTGGGGGGAAAAGAAGAAAACAAACATGGTAGAGATATTTCGTGTAGGACGAGGTTGATGCTCCCAAGCCACATGCCTGTACCGGGTACCTGACCTCCCTCTCAGCCCACAGGTCTGTACCGGGTACCTGGCCTCCATCCCAGCCCACATGCCTGTACCGGGTACCTGGCCTCCCTCCCAGCCCACATGCCTGTACCGGGTACCTGGCCTCCCTCCCAGCCCACAGATCTGTGCCGGGTACCTGGCCTCCATCCCAGCCCACAGGTCTGTACCGGGTACCTGGCGTCCCTCGGGAAAGACGGCAACCGCTGAAAGGTAAGGCTTGCTCATTTTGCATCAACGGGAGATAAAATGTCTGACAATATCATCTAATCATAACAAACACAGAGGCGTCCACTGACAAGTGGTGAGGGAGACCCAGGGGAGACCACCTGAGCACTAGTGGTTGAAATGTGGGAAGAAAATAAAATAAAACAATCTATTGAGTTTGTTGTGGCGAACTGACCACAATGTAACATAACATGATACAAACATGTCTGAATACAAATTAAATAAAAACTTGTATCTAGAAGTTTAAAAAAAAAAATTAATATTTCTATTTGCACTGAGTACTTGAAGAGTACTTGTTCAAAATCCATGAATGCATGGGGTCTCTACTTTTGTATTTTGAAGCCCAGACTTGTTGATGCCATTTTGGCCTTTTTTTTGGGGGGGGGGTGGGGGGGGAGGATCATGGTTTATCAATATCTTTGAGCATAACGTTAGGGATCATCACAGTTGTCTGCCATATGTTTGAAATGCTCAACGTGTTTCGGTAATTAATCCTCTGTTTACTTTAGCGCTACCAGTAACCGTCTCAATGATTTATTTATTTAATTTATTTATTTGACGCACTTATGTTCTGAGAGTATGTTGTTGTTGCTCTTTTTAGATTTAACTCCGACAAACTGTTAATGTTAATCATAAGGTGTTCAAGTTACTTGGACTCCGATGTGTATGCTATTATGTTACTGCACTTGGAGTCAGACGTGTGTATTTTGATGTTACTACTTCCACTTGGAGTCAGACGTGTGTGTTTTGATGTTACTACTTCCACTTGGAGTCAGACGTATGTGTTTTGATGTTACTACTTCCACTTGGAGTCAGACGTGTTTGTTTTGATGTTACTACTTCCACTTGGAGTCAGACGTGTCTGTTTTGATGTTACTACTTCCACTTGGAGTCAGACGTGTGTATTTTGATGTTACTACATCCAATTTAGTTGAACGTTCTTGCAACATGTTGGCACAACGACTTTCTGACGGCGTGATGGTATGAGAAGTGCCTTGCAATCGAGATATGATGTAATGACTTTATGACTCAGGGATATTTTGGCACCGTCAGTGAACATGTCAAGCCACGGACTTGAGGTGATGCAGAGTAGCTTCAAGCATGTAAGACATTAATGGAAATTCTATCTGATGCTCAAACGTAGCTTTGCTTGCAAATTTTTATTGGATTATCTGCATTTTACTTTTTAAAAATCTCTGGTCAGTTTAAAAAAAATAAATTTAAGTAAATTATTTTAAGACTCAGTAGCATTTAACTATTGATAAATATTCTATAATATGTATATGATAGTGTATGAAAATGGAACTTATATCAGCTGCTACTTTCTGTACAAGAAATCATATGTAGCCATGACTTAATGAAAAGACAAATGTAACCATGACTTAATAAGAAAACTCTTATAACCATGACTTAAGGCGAAGACAAATGTAACAACGACTTAATGAGAAGACACTTGTAACATGACTTATGAGAAGACAATCTAACCATGACTTAATTAGAAGACACTTGTAACATTGACTTAAGGAGAAGACAAATGTAACAATGACTTAATAAATAGACAAATGTTACCATGACTTAATGAGAAGACAAATGTTACCATGACTTAATAAATAGACAAATGTTACCATGACTTAATGAGAAGACAAATGTTACCATGACCTAATGAAAAGGCAAATGTTACCATGACTTAATAAAAAGACAAAAGTCACCATGACTTAATAAAAAGTCAAATGTTACCATGACTTAATTAGAAGTCAAAGGTTAACATGACCTAATGAAAAGTCAAATGTTGCCATGACCTTATAAACAGTCAAATGTTACCCTGACTTAATAAAAAGTCAAATGTTACCCTGACTTAATAAAAAGTCAAATGTTACCCTGACTTAATAAAAAGTCAAATGTTACCCTGACTTAATAAAAAGTCAAATGTTACCCTGACTTAATAAAAAGTCAAATGTTACCATGACTTAATGAAAAGGCAAATGTTACCATGACTTAATAAAAAGACAAAAGTCACCATGACTTAATAAAAAGTCAAATGTTACCATGACTTAATTAGAAGTCAAAGGTTAACATGACCTAATGAAAAGTCAAATGTTGCCATGACCTTATAAACAGTCAAATGTTACCCTGACTTAATAAAAAGTCAAATGTTACCCTGACTTAATAAAAAGTCAAATGTTACTCTGACTTAATAAAAAGTCAAATGTTACCCTGACTTAATGAAAAGTCAAATGTTACCCTGACTTAATAAAAAGTCAAATGTTACCCTGACTTAATAAAAAGTCAAATGTTACCCTGACTTAATGAAAAGTCAAATGTTACCCTGACTTAATAAAAAGTCAAATGTACCATGACGTAATGAAAAGACATGTAACCATGGCTTAATGATGACGGATCATTGGGAAAGCAATAATTCACAGACAGTTCAATACAATATCTCTTATATCTAGTTGTTTTTGCTACAGATAGTTGTGACAGATGGTCGAGGCAGAAAACGTGCATTGTTTTATGTCCCATTTAAATCTATCACACTTCTTCGTAATACGCTGTTTAGTTGTAATGTTTCAGCATGTTGTGTTCACTTCAGTTGCCCATCGGCTGAGATTCAAACTTAGAATTAGCAGGTTGTGAGACGTACGTCACTGCACAGACCTTGGATTTAAAATAGAACGATGCGAGATCTTGTGTCAGGTCTTCAACAGCGTTAAGTCACATAAACACCGGACCTTACGCCACAAACACCAGGGCTTCTAACAAACTGTATTTTAAACGTAGTTGGTTCAGCCATTAATTCAAGACGAAAGCCGTGTTTGGCAATGTGTTCGACTTGCAAAATTTTGAGGACCCTTGACAAGGTAATAGAACGGGGTGGGAGCCTAGTGGGGAATTTCTTTGTACGTTTGAGGACGCTTTATTGGAGCATAAATTAGTCTTTGTTTAAATTGAACTGGATCTGAACCAAGTCAGAAATTACAAATATGACTCACAAATTTGACTCGCAAATTTGAATGACGTACATGATTCGAACTCTAAAACTAAAACTGTACATGAATATTAAGATTTTGTGCGATATGGCAATAAGCAGCACTGTGATATAACAAGATCTCATGTTTGTCGTAGTTCGGATGTTACAGTCAAAGTGAGTCTAAGGAAGACCAACATTTAAGAGACATATTACACCTCTAAATTTGCAGCCTTGTTAAATAGAAGATTTTATTTTATTTTCCAACGAAATACAATTTTTTTAATGATTTTTTTAAAGAAAAACAATTGAAAACTAAACATGCCCCCATACCCCCGTTGTTAAGTGACAAGTTGATAAATATAGAATCGTACTTTACAAATAAAATAAAACTGGCTTTGCCTCCCAAGTCTCGTTCAGGAAGAATTTATTTTATATTTATATTTAGATCTCAGAAAACTGCACTACCTCTGTATGTCTGCTTCCACTGCACTACTTCTGTGTAAGCTTCCACCGCACTACTTATGTGTGTCTGCTTACACCGCACTACCTCTGTGTGTCTGCTTCCCCGCACTACCTGTGTGTGTCTGCATCCACTGCACTACCTTTGTGTGTCTGCTTCCACCGCACTACTTATGTGTAAGCTTCCACCGCACTACCTCTGTGTGTCTGCTTCCACCGCACTACCTCTGTGTGTCTGCTTCTACCGCACTACTTCTGTGTAAGCTTCCACCGCACTACCTCTGTGTGTCTTTGTGTGTCTGCTTACACCGCACTACCTCTGTGTGTCTGCTTCCCCGCACTACCTGTGTGTGTCTGCATCCACTGCACTACCTTTGTGTGTCTGCTCCCCCCGCACTACTTGTGTGTAACCGTCCACCGCACTACCTCTGTGTGTCTGCTTCCACCGCACTACCTCTGTGTGTCTGCTTCTACCGCACTACTTCTGTGTAAGCTTCCACCGCACTACCTCTGTGTGTCTGCTTCCACCGCACTACCTCTTTGTGTCTGCTTCCACCACACTACCTCTATGTGTCTGCTTCCACCGCACTACCTCTGTGTGTCTGCTTCCACCGCATTACTTCTGTGTAAGCTTCCACCGCACTACTTCTGTGTATCTGCCATCTCTGCACTACTTTTGTGTGTCTACCTCCTCTACACTACTTTTGTGTGTCTGCCTCCTATGCACTACTTTTGTGTGTCTACCTTCTCTGCACTACTTCTGTGTGTCTACCTCCTCTGCACTACTTTTGTGTGTCTGCCTCCTCTGCACTACTTCTGTGTGTCTGCATCCTCTGCACTACGTCCGTATGTCAGTTTCCACCACACTACTTCTATCTGTGCTTCCACTGCACCAGTTCTGCGTCTTCTTCCACTGCTCTACTTCCGTTTGTCTGTTTCACTGATCTTGCATATTTTTCCGTTCGAAAATAACTTTCGACTGCACTTCAGGATCGCTGAACCACTTTCTCCCCATCGTGGTAGCTAGTGTGCTATTTGCAGCAGTGGGAGCCGATGCTAGAGACAAAAAAAAGACGGAGCCCCGTGTGTTGAGATGGGGATCAGCGGAGAATCTCCTCTCTTGGCACAATGGCAACCGCTGTGTTTAGTTGTTCTCATCTTTCAGTTGACGAGATGCTTCTGTTTACGGGCGGGGAAAAACTGTAAACAACGTGTAGGGTGTGTTGTGGCGCAATCCGGAGATGATATGGGATCTTAGATGCAACAATGTCAGAAATAACACGCGGCTTGGCGTCATTTTCAAAGGGTCAGTTTGGCGACGGATTGGAACCCTTAACAAGATACTCTTCTGAACACAACTCAACTAAAGTATTACACTCACTATAAAGCCGATGGTGCAAGGTTGATTTATCATTGAATGATAGAATCGGTGTTTTCTTTACAATCTTGTTTTAACTACATGCATAAACACTGCCATTGTTCTTTTCTTCCTTTCGTCCAGAAAACGAAATTTTAATTAAATTTTCACTGATATCGACATAAAAATATCGGCAGGTCGGCAATGCATTGAACTTGATAATCCACTTTGAAAATCAGTTGAGATGTAAATGACCAGTCTACCTGGCCTTGTCTACCTGGCCTTGTTTACAGTTTATAATACATTGTTTGGTGTTTGCTAACATTTAATGTTCAGCCAGAGGAAATGACCAAACGTAAGGTTTTAAAATAATCTAATTTGCTCTATAATCGTAGTTTAATGAGACGGGACTGACTGAGAACCTTATAGCACGTGTTATCAGAAGAAGCAACACAGACTTAAAGTTTAAAGATTGTTGAAATGTTGTCATTAAGTCAAACTAAAGCAAATTCCATACACTGTGTGGTCAACACGGCTACAAGATACATACACATTTTAAAAGTAAGGCTTATTAGCCAATGATTTTCTAATAATTTCCCATTGGCTATGTATGTTTACATGTGTGTGTTCTTTTCTGTATATGTGTGTGTTAGACAGCTTTTATATATAAACATGAATATACAGATGACAGTTGGTACTTTAGTAGTGTCCATCATGTATTGATTAGATGGGGGTCAAGTCTTGATTAGATGGGGGTCAAGTCTTGATTACATGAGGGTCATGTCTTGATTAGAAAGGGGTCATGTCTTAATTAGATGGGGGTCATGTCTTGATTAGATGGGCGTCGTGTCTTGATTACCTGGGGGTCAGGTCTTGTTTGAATGGGCGCATCTATTCATAAATTATTCCTTTCTTGCAACGCATGAATTAATAAAAAAACATGTCTAACTTTTCTATTTATTTTTGGTCAAGGGGGAGAGGGGCTTTCATCAGAGGAATTAAAATTTAACACCACCCACCCCGCACTCCCATGCCATTCCCACATCGATACAGGCCCTCGACTGCAACAGGTATTTTAAAGTCAGTTTTCAGCCCAGGTCGTCTTAACCTGCCTAAATTGTTTAGGTTAAAATATCCCCACACAGACAACTCACCTAAGATTGGCGGGCCAATGTTTAGGTTAACTCGTTCAACGAAGGTCAGCACATGCACTACGTCCCTAATTTGAAAACTATGAGTACAGTCTCAGTGTTTCAACCTAAAGTACGAGATTAATGCATTGTTGATATCAAGCACACTTCAATCAACTCACCGCGAATCTGAGTCAAATACCAGGATGATTAATATTTCTTGATTATTCCCTTTTCAAAAGGTGTATAGAGGTAGGGTTATTCAATGATATTTCAGTCAATTCAACTCTGGAAATTCAACTCTGCCAGTTCAACGTTGCTAATTCAACTCTGGCAATTCAACTCTGCCAGTTCGACGCTGCCAATTCAACTCTGGCAATTAAACTCTGCCAATTAAACTCTGCCAATTCAACTCTGCCAATTCAACGCTGCTAATTAAACTCTGCCAATTCAACTCTGCCAATTCACTCTGCCAATTCAACTCTGCCAATTCAACTCTGCCAATTCAACTCTGCCAATTAAACTCTGCCAATTCAACTCTGCCAATTCAACTCTGCCAATTCAACTCTGCCAATTCAACTCTGCCAAGTAAACTCTGCCAATTAAACTCTGCCAATTCAACTCTGCCAATTCAACGCTGCTAATTAAACTCTGCCAATTCAACTCTGCCAATTCACTCTGCCAATTAAACTCTGCCAATTCAACTCTGCCAATTCAACTCTGCCAATTCAACTCTGCCAATTCAACTCTGCCAATTCAACTCTGCCAATTCAACTCTGCCAATTCAACTCTGCCAATTCAACTCTGCCAATTCAACTCTGGCAATTAAACTCTGCCAATTTTAACTCTGCCAATTCAACTCTGCCAATTCAACTCTGCCAATTCAAATCTGCCAATTCAACTCTGCCAATTCAACTCTGCCAATTCAACTCTGCCAATTCAACTCTGCCAATTCAACTCTGCAAATTCAACTCTGCCAATTCAACTCTGCCAATTCAACTCTGCCAATTCACACAATTAAAGATTTCTTTATGGTCGTTTTTGTTTTTGTTGTTGTTTTTGTTGTTGATGGTGGTGTTCGTGCCTTTTTTTTGTTGTTGTTGGTGGTGGTGTTGTTGGTAGTGTTGTTGTTGGTGTCGTTTTTTGTTGTTGTTGTTGGTGTTTCATACATGCATTCTTTGTGATCTCCAGACCTTTCCCTGGAGAAGTTCATCGTTTATCCTCCATTAACGGGGTCTGAAGGTTTGTGCAAAGAAACGAAGAAATCGTTCAAACACCGTATGCACGTAAGTTATTATGTCTCACAGTAGATACTGAAGGCGTTTTACATATTAACATACTTTTTTTAAAGGCAGCATGGAACATTGATGTGTGTTGTGCTGGTCAGTACTAAAAGATATGAACTACAAAGTCAAAAATGATTATATAATTAATCATGTTGATAATAAGTAAAAATATAAAACTATTAAATACTCTTACAGATATATTTTTTCATAATTTAATTGATTCCAATTTCCATGTTTTTTAAGAATCCGAGCGTATTTGAATTGTTTCGATTCCCGTGAAATGGTGAAAAAATAAATAACATTGTTTTTACGAAGTCGAGTATTACATGGCGGCTTTAGCTTATTCTCATATGTAATATATGGTAACATTTGTTTTGAATAAGGAAGAATTGTGTCCTCTTATTCCATACCAGGAGGGTAATGTCATGAATGTCTTAATTATTTGAAGTGAAAGCCCTTAGGACAATGCCATGTTTTGACATATTGTAATTTAATTGATTTGTTTGCATTGTTTCTGTAAGAAAATAACAGACCAATTGTAAGTAGTCATGTAATACATAACTATATGCGCTAAATATGTGATTTCATGTTTTCAATGTTTATGTCTAAAATTCCCTAATCAATGTTAATTTATGATACAAAGTATATCAGTCAGACAAAGTATGTCAATTAGACAATGTAGATCACCAATTAGACAATGTAAATCAATGTAGCTCTTATTAAAAAAAAAATTATATTCAGTGCTATACAAGAGATAATCAAGACATGAAATGATTTATTCTCATGGACCTCCCAATTTTAAAAAAAAAACTATGATTAAACAAGAGGACGATCATTTTGTAAAAAGTTTAACACGTTATTTTTATCTTTTTTTTTTGTTTTGTTTTTGGCCCATGTAATTTGCTTTCTTTTCTATTTCTTACTTTTGCACTTGCCTTAAGAGAGAATGTATCAAGAACTTTCGTCTTCACATTATCTAAAAACTTCAGCGGACCCATTCAGAAGTGAATGATTCATTCAGTTCCTCCCACAATATTACTCAAACTTTGTTACTCTTAGACCCCCCCCCCCAAACCAACCACTCAAAAGATTACCCAATTGAAGAACGCTTCATTTCGTAATAGAATGTTTAGACAAGTCTCTCGTTGGGTCTTATCCCCATGACTCGCCTACCTCAAAAACTTTTTTCTTCACATTATCTAAAAACTTCAGCCGACCCATTCAGAAGTGAATTATTCATTCTGTTCCTCCCACCATATTACCCAAACTTTGTTTCTCTTAGACCCCCCCCCCCCAAACCAACCACTCAAAAGATTACCCAATTGAAGAAAGCTTCATTTCGTAATAGAATGTTTAGACAAGTCTCTCGTTGGGTCTTATCCCCATGACTCGCCTACCAACGGGTGCTATCTAGGCCACAGGCCACCCTTGGACAGGAAGGGCTTCCCTTTTTCTTCTCTGTTCCAAGGTGACACATTGGTTTACGGGAAGGCAACCTTTGAAGGTTTGTTGTTTTTACCTTTTGCCGTTGGGGAATGAGATGCAGATCTCGTATCTCGCGGCATGACGTCACGGGGCTGGAGTGTGGTGAACGTTTCACCAACGGAAAGGTTAATGGCATCTCTTTAGTTTTATTTCATAGGCAGGTCGATAAGAGAAATTTCAAACCTCTCAGAGTCACACTTGAGGGCGGCCCTGGTGTTAAACAATGAAAGGCATCTCTTGTTTTATTCCAAAAAATACTCATTCTAACTCAGCGGTTCTCAGTCTGTGGGTTGTGATTCCTTTTGGGGATCGAACGACCCTTACACAGGGGTCGCCTAAGACCATCGGAAAACACATATTTACGAAGTAGCAAAGATAATAATTTTATGGTCGGGGTTCACCACAACATTAGGAACTGTATTAAAGGGTTGCGGCATTAGGAAGGTTGAGAACCGCAGTACCAAATGAAAACATTTTCATACTCTCTTTCAAAGCTGTGAACGTTTTATCCAGTGGTCGGTCTGATATAAAAAGGATAAAGTATTTTAAACATCTATAGTTACATTCCTACAAGTCTTCCTTTGAGCCCGAGACGCTCTGACGTAAGCAACAATGTGTTGAGGGTAGAGGGGTGGCTCGCGGCTGGCGGCACTTTTTTGTTCCTCTAAATTGAAAGGTGGCACTTTCGGCCAAATGCAGACTTTTTTTTTTCTCGGAAGGACAGCTGCAGACATCTTGGTCAGCCCTTGGCGGCAGTCGGCACTGACCCAACTACGCCACTGGGCATTGGTTGCTAGGCAACGCCACCCCCCTCCCCTAAGCCCCAAATGAGGGAAATGTGAAAGGTTTAGGGATTTAGAAAAACAATAACTTAGTCATTTTTCCACTTCAAATTTTGGATTAAACAAACGTTTCAAGGGTTCATGTAAATCAAAGATTGAAAGCAAACATTTTTAATTTAATAAATGTGGATGCGTCTGAGGAGCATGTATACACAGCAAGTGGATGGCTGTTGGGTGGAGCATGTTTATACAGCAAGTAGATGGCTGTTGGGTGGAACATGTTTAAGCAGCAAGTGGATGGCCTGTTGGTGGAACATGTATATACAGCAAGTGGGTTGCTGTTGGGTGGAACATGTTTAAGCCACAAGTCGATGACTGTTGGGTGGAGCATGTTTAAACAGCAAGTGGGTGGCTGTTTGGTGGAAGATGTTTATACAGCAAGTCGATGGCTGTTGGGTGGAACATGTTTAAGCAGCAAGTGGATGGCCTGTTGGTGGAACATGTATATACAGCAAGTGGGTTGCTGTTGGGTGGAACATGTTTAAGCAGCAAGTCGATGGCTGTTGGGTGGAACATGTTTAAACAGCAAGTGGGTGGCTGTTTGATGGAAGATGTTTATACAGCAAGTCGATGGCTGTTTGGTGGAACATGTTTATACAGCAAGTGGATGGCTGTTTGGTGGAACATATTTAAACATCAAGTGTCTTCCGTTGATCGGTTATACTGCTTTGTGGAATAGTACTGATGAATCTAATGTGGGAAAGATGTTTGTGCATGACAAATTTTCATTAAAAGAAATGTAATTTTTCTCTTTAAAAAAACAATCTTTACGAAGCCATTTAATATCAATAACCATCAACAATTTCGATAAATGATAGTGTTGTGCTTCCGAATGGTAGCTCACTTGAACTAAACATAATTTTTTTTTTTAAAGACACGTTATTTAGCCTGATACTTAACTCTGCTAGTTTTACCACGTAGTTACGGTTTTCAATAAACTATGTTCCTCTCATCACGGCATTCAACCTAAGAACTATGATAATGTAAACATCACCAGGTGTTTTTTACTCAATGAAAATGTTCAAATGGCAAAATGGAGCTAGGGATGATAGCGAAAATAAAGTTGAAGTAGAGACTTCATGAGCAATATCCATTCACGCTTTCAATGAACTCTAAAATAAGATAGCGAATGTAGAAAAAAAATATTTGTTCTATTTGAAAAAGCGTTTAGCCAGACTTGTCAATCGTGTTTTAACACAGGGCCAACTTGTTGTATCTTTAGCGATCTTTAGCTACTCCACAGTCATAAATAAAGGGAACAAAACGGACGGGGTGCAAAGGTCATCTCTAACAGCTAGCACGGTCGAAGCTGAGAGCCAAAGTCAAACATAGAGAAATATTTTAACATAGTTTGACGTCATATTTTATCTAACACAGCCGTTAACTCAACGATTTTATCTTCTATTTCCCCGGTGGGGGTTTTCCCCCCGTGTTCGTAACCTCTGACCTCTGCTTCTTCATTTCCCATAGTTTTTCCCCCCACATCCTCCCCCCCCCCGATTGTATACCCACACGCATACATCTACCTGCGTAACACACCTGCGTAACACACCTGCTTGCACAACTCCCAGGACACACCTTCCAACACGGTCTTCCCTATCACTCACCGAGACCTACACACTCCCACATCCTCCCCCCCCCCGATTGTATACCCACACGCATAAATCTACCTGCGTAACACACCTGCGTAACACACCTGCTTGCACAACTCCCAGGACACACCTTCCAACACGGTCTTCCCTATCACTCACCGAGACCTACACACACTAGATTTTCACGTATTTATTTCCCCACCCTATATCTCCCATGCTAAAAGTGCCAGAGATATTGGCGTATTCGAATACAGCACAGATCTTTAAAAATACGGTGATCGTCTCCTGAAAGTAATCGTACATAATGAGTTGCTGGACGCTGGCAATTATTTCATAGATTTGGGATGTATGTCAGACCTGAGATCTATGTCAGACTTGAGATTTATATCTGACTTAAGATGTATGTCATTGTTGCTCATTCTGATAACGAGCGTTAAGCGTACCGTACGAGTTAAACCTCATCAACCAATGCTATCGTCCCCACCCCACTCCTTAAGTCATTCATGCCCATGGCATGTGACGTCAAAAAATGAGCTTTTGAGACCTTATTTAACGTACATGTCATTAAAATGAAGGTTTTTTCGCACATGTATTCAGACCGTATGGTACACTAAGACTTCAAACTATTTTGCGTATAGGCTAATCTCTTCTACTATCTGCCAACATCTGTTACAATATGCTAATATCTGCTTATTTCTACAAATATCTTCTAAAGTGTCAGAAGAACATGTTTTAAAAGAAGAACATCTTGACATTAAAAAGACATCATGAACCAGGCAAAGCTCGTTTGCAACCGTACAAAAAAACCACACAAAAAAACGTCTTCGTTAAAGACTGATCAATCTCAAATTCTTGTACCTGTGACAGGTTCAATACGTCTCTACGGCACTTGGGTTAGCTTTGAGTTATATACAACAAGCAGCAGCCAAGATGAGTAAATTAGCGAGGAATGACCGAAAGGTAGATTGTGAATGGTAAAGTCTTCAATATATTCATTATTAAGACGTTGAGTTGCTAGTGGCTCTGATTTAAACCAATACATGTCTTATGATGGTCCAACCTGGACTGTCTTATGATGGTCCAATCTGGACTGTCTTATGATGGTCCAACCTGGACTGTCTTATGATGGTCCAATCTGGACTGTCTTATGATGTCCAACCTGGACTGTCATATAATTGTCCAATCTGGACTGTCTTACGATGGCCCAACCTGCACTGTCTTATGATGGTCCAATCTGGACTGTCTTAAGATGGTCCAACCTGGACTGTCTTATGATGGTCCAACCTGGACTGTCTTATGATGGTCAAACCCAGACTGTTTTATGATGGTCCAACCTGGACTGTCTTATGATGGTCAAACCCAGACTGTTTTATGATGGTCCAACCTGGACTGTCTTATGATGGTCCAACCTGGACTGTCTTATGATGGTCAAACCCAGACTGTCTTTTTCGACTGACTCCTACCCCTAATAGTTATATTTGTACATTTTTAACACGATGACTTTGCTATTTCTTAGTTTCGAAATGTTCATCCTCTGTTACAGAATACCCCGAGAAATTATCAGACTTTAATATCTAACTACCCATTAATACATCGATTCTCAACCTGTGGGTCGTTACCCCTTTGGGAGGGAGCGAACGACCCTTACACAAGGGTCGCCAAAGACCATCGGAAAACATATATTTATGGAGTAGAAACGAAAATAATTTTATGATTGGGGGTCACCACAGTATGAGGAACTGTATTAAAGGGTCGTAACATTTGGAAGGTTGAGAACCTCTGCATTAATACATTTAAAAAAAAAACTTTTAAACGTTAAAAAAGCTAAAATATACAAGATTTATAAACATGATCTCATGGAAATATTATTTTCTGAACTTCGTCTATATGTTTGACAATAAACTCTATGATTTTAAAGTTACATTCCACTCTAAGGGTGGTATTTTGCCAACTGGTGCAGGATCGCTGCTGTAATACATGCTTGTTAAACAGCCCTGAGTAAAAGATACATATATTTCAAAATGAAATAAACGAATAACCAAAAGCTTAGGAAAGCAGTTTCGCCCACAGACTGAGCTACAATTAGATCCAACCATCTTCTCCGTTTTCCTCGCGGTAATCGTCAGGCCAGGCCTCAGGTGGAAGTATCGCCCGGGACAAGGTGCTATTTCTGTTCTAGAAGGAAGACATGCTGATCACAGGTAAGTTTTCTATCTTTTCCGCGACCTTCAGTCGGCAATGTCAGCCAAAATAGATTCTAAGGTGGAGGACGCAGATGTCGGGTACTGGAGTCAGAGATTAAAGGACGCAGTGCAAGGCAAGAATGGGATGATGTGCTGAAGATTATGTGTGCTTGTCTGTGTGTTTGTGTGTGTAGTATGTTTGTGTAGAATAATACTAAAAAAATAAAACTACAGAATGACAGATTCTATGCAATTTTCTTCTATATTTACTGTAAGATACTATTTACTTTTCTTCTATATTTACAATAAGATTCTATTAACTTTTCTTCTATATTTACAGTAAGATTCTGTGAACTATTCTTCTATAAGACTCATTTTGATTTTGACACTCAGTAGAAAAAAAAAATCCTCTACGTTATGGTAAAAGAAAGTCATTGAAATGTCACTCATTCTTCTTTTGTGCTAGTTTTACTTTCTTGCGTCTTGTGAATATTTACTTCAAATTAGTCAACGGAGTGTTGTGTTTAGTTAAGTCACTGACGTCAGAAAGCTGAACACACACACACATACACACACATCCTTCGCTTATTTTAAAAAATCAATTTCAATTCGTTGAAAAAACAACAACATTTAATTACCCACAATATATCCCTTTTATTATTCAACAGAACAAACATTATTGATTGATAACTGGGATCCTTAAATCATGGACCCCTAAACTCTTTTGGAGTCCAAAAACATGTCTTAATCGGTCTAAGGGGACCATGAAAAATCTGCCTATGTCAATGGACTTTAAACTTATCAGACATAATTCAGTAAACCTAAGCTATAATAACATCTTCCTGTAATGACGCTGAACGTGTTTCCTGACGCTAGCCATGGGTCTATAACATCATCCTGTAATGACGCTGAACGTGTTTCCTGACGCTAGCCATGGTTCTATAACATCATCCTGTAATGACGCTGAATGTGTTTCCTGACGCTATCCATGGGTCTCTAAAATCAGCCTGTAATGACGCTGGACGTGTTTCCTGACGCTAGCCATGGGTCTATTAAGGGATAACAAGTCTCGAATGTATTAGTTGAAATTACAATAAAGTAAATTGGTGTCGAAGAGTAGAAATAAATTTAATGTACCTTTCCAAAAAGGTTTCCCGTTTAGTTTTTTGTGTATTTAAATTATGAAAGTCAAGAATGATTACTTTATTAAGATGACTGCAGGTTTCTAACAGTCATGGATCTTATTTCCGAACTTCGGAAAACCTGTATCGACTTATTCAAGGTAAAAGTGCTAAAGACAGGTACAAAGTATCCATGGTCTTTGCGTCTTTGATCTACCGAAATTTAATATTGGCTGATCTGATGTAAGAAACAGTTATCTCCGAGTCGGAAACTCAAGACTTGCTTATCTGAGAGTTGTTTAAAAAAAAAAAAGAAAAAAGAAAAAAAAAGGATGACGTCACCATTAGATGGGAAGAAACGTCAAAAAACATCCACACACCTGCCTTTATCCACCAAATACATCTGCACTTCTGAGTTTATCCACCAAATACATCTACACTTCTAAGTTTACCCACCAAATACATCTACTCTTCTAAGTTTATCCACCAAATACATCTACACTTGTGAGTTTATCCACCAAATACATCTACTCTTCTAAGTTTATCCACCAAATACAGCTGCACTTCTGAGTTTATCCACCAAATACATCTACTCTTCTGAGTTTATCCACCAAATACATCTACACTTCTGAGTTTATCCAACAAATACATCTACACTTCTGAGTTTTATCCAACAAATCCCGGGTGGATGGTACACTTGTGAGTTTATCTACCAAATACATCTACTCTTCTAAGTTTATCCACCAAATACAGCTGCACTTCTGAGTTTATCCACCAAATACATCTACAATTCTGCGTTTATCCACCAAATACATCTGCACTTCTGAGTTTATCCGCCAAATACATCTACACTTCTGAGTTTATCCAACAAATACATCTACACTTCTGAGTTTTATCCAACAAATCCCGGGTGGATGGTACTCGTTAACCTTGGACGGCAACCCATCTAAGAGAAGGCAAACTCTGAATTCAAACCAAGAGCCAGAATGATCAATACAGGGAATGTGGGCCCTCAAATACAGAAGAAGAAAAAAAATCGACACATCTGAGCTTATCCACCATAGATCAATGTTGAAGTGACGTAACTCATTACCTGGTTATAAAACTGAAAAATAGATCTGATCTCACCCACCCACCCTTTCAATCAGCAAGGCAGACGCGGTCAACCACGTTCATTTGAACGACAGTGCCAACCCGCCTCCGTCGATGTTGACACAATTCTGTTGCAATGAGACGATCAGCAGCTTTCAGGTGACCACTTCAAGAGGAAACGGTAAACTGAGCAAAAATATCGTGAGTGTAAACAAAACAAAAAGAAGGCTCCATCCATTACATCCACTAGATGGAAATGCGAGTGGAAAGAAAACATTAAATATTTAATTTTTTAATTTTTTTTTTAAAATTCAGCCTTGTAACTAAGTTGAACATATATGTGTACAAAAAGTTAACTGCCTTTGTTTTCTGTGCGTTGTATCTAGTATGTTGAATCAATGAACAACATACAATTTATATTACTTAACTACTTATTGTTTTACAATTTTATTC
The DNA here is from genome assembly GCA_964033795.1 of Lymnaea stagnalis. NCBI lineage: Eukaryota > Metazoa > Mollusca > Gastropoda > Lymnaeidae > Lymnaea > Lymnaea stagnalis. The sequence continues at coordinate 55,064 of CAXITT010000544.1, read as the reverse complement.
ATGGGCACGAAATCAGAAATCCAGTTTTACAACTCAGATGATTCGATCAAACTTAACTGACTTGCCGAAATGTATTCCTCGTTGTAAACTCGGAGTCCTCAATTTAAGCAGCTTAGCCTTGTGGGCATCCGACCCAAATTTTGCATCAAATGATCGATACGATGTTTGATAAACTTATGATGGTCTGATGTGATGGATTAGTGTGACCCAAACCTGTTGTTATGATCTCAAAGTAATTTGACCTGAGGTGATCATATGGTCTCCCTTCACCCTGTATAACAGTGGTTCTCAACCTTTCTAGTGCCGCGACCCCTTAATATAGTTTCTCGTGTCGTGGCGACCCCCAAGCCACACAATTATTTTCGTTGCTACTTCATAGCTGTAAGTATATATGTTTTCAGATGGTCCTAGGCGACCCCTTGAAAAGGGTCCCGCGACCCACAAAGGAGTCGCGACCCACAGGTTGAGAACCGCTGCTGTATAAGGTCTTAGGGCATGGCTTCAACGGTAATTCAGTTTAATGGACGCCTCAGCATTTACAGAACACTACCTGTATTGACCTCCGTCAGGAGATTTTAAGAGAGTTTTGCATGGGTCTCTGCGTTTTTTTTTCTTCTAAAAGAACAAAGAATAGAAAATCGAGAGTGCATTAAGAACAATTGAAATGTCAGTCAACAAATGCTAGCTTTATAATAGGGGAAATTGTTGATATCTGACGTCTTTAAAACAGTATATTATTTTAGTTTGAGAATAGCCTCAAATTGTTGATATCTGACATCTTTAAAACAGGATGCTATTTTAGTTTGAGAATATCTTCAAATTGTTGATATCTGACGTCTTTAAAACAGAGTGCTATTTTAGTTTGAGAATAGCTTCAAATTGTTGATATCTGACGTCTTTAAAACAGGATGCTATTTTAGTTTGAGAATAGCTTCAAATTGTTGATATCTGACGTCTTTAAAACAGGATGCTATTTTAGTTTGAGAATAGCTTCAAATTGTTGATATCTGACGTCTATAAAACAGGATGCTATTTTAGTTTGAGAATAGCTTCAAATTGTTGATATCTGACGTCTTTTCCTTTGGATTCGTTGCCAAACGAAGAAAGGTTGGGAGACTTAGGTGGATGTAGGAAGCAAATATATATATTTTATTTTTGGTTCTTAGCAAAGAGGTTTATTCAGAGAATTAGATCAATTTTAATCGTGGTGTGTAAAGGAGAGCACGCCGTGTGTTAGTGGTATATGAGGCTAGATCTAGAATGTCACAGTACACAGTCCGAAGCAGATGAGAGGATTCAAGCCATCAGATGAGGAGAATGCGGATATATTAAGAATTTTGTTAAATGGGGGGTGGGCGCCTTTGTGGGGGAATGTTGATAGTTTTAGAATGTTGTTAAATGTGGGAGGTTGGGTTTTGTGTGAAAATGTGTATATTTTAAGAATCTGGTTAAATGATTGGCTTTGTGTGCAGGATGACGTGTTTGAATATTGCTACGGTATTTAAGTTGGCTTTACGATTGCATTGCTGGACATTAAAAGGAAGTAGTCCTGGGAGTTATCGGGTTACATTAATAGAAACTATGGCTTTTAGTCTTGGAATGTATGGGGCTGTCGTCATGGAATGTATGGGTTTGTAGCCTTGGAATGTATGGTTTTGTAGCCTTGGAATGTATGGGGTTGTAGTCTTGGAATGTATGGGGTTGTAGCCTTGGAATGTATCGGGTTGTAGCCTTGGAATGTATGGGGTTGTAGCCTTGGAATGTATGGGTTTGTAGTCTTGGAATGTATGGGGTTGTAGTCTTGGAATGTATGGGGTTGTAGTCTTGGAATGTATGGGGTTTTAGTCTTGGAATGTATGGGTTTTAGCCTTGGAATGTATGGAGTTGTAGTCTTGTGTAGTCTTGGAATGTATGGGGTTGTAGTCTTGGAATGTATGAGGTTGTTGTCTTGGCATGTATGGGGTTGTAGTCTTGGAATGTTTGGGGTTGTAGTCTTGGCATGTATCAGGTTATAGTCTTGGAATGTATGGGGTTGTAGTCTTGGAATGTATGGAGTTGTAGTCTTGCAATGTATGGGGTTGTAGTCTTGGAATGTATGAGGATGTTGTCTTGGCATGTATGGGGTTGTTGTCTTGGCATGTATGGGGTTGTAGTGTTGGAATGTTTGGGGTTGTAGTGTTGGCATGTATCAGGTTATAGTCTTGGAATGTATGGGGTGTAGTCTTGGCAGGTATCGGGTTGTAGTCTTTCAATATATGAGGTTGTTGTCTTGGCATGTATGAGGTTGTAGTCTGGGCATGTAAGGGGTGGTAGTCTTTGAATGTATAGGGTTGTTGTCTTGGCATCTATGGGGTTGTAGTCTTAGCAGGCAAGGGTTTGTAACGCTATAAGTTAAATGTTCCATGTGTACCAATGGATTGGACCATAATAACTTTCTTCTACTTTTAGTGGTTCAAATTTATTATTGGTAAAAAAAAATGTGTTTTTAATTCAACAAAATTAACCTTATTTTCCTATAGATTTATGTCAAGTGAAATTTAAACTATAATGTCTAGGGCAGGGCTTTAATAGCTAGGGTGAGGCTTTAAGTCTAAATTAGTCTTTAATGGCTAGTGCCGGGCATGGTGGGAAAATATTGTGAAAGAGAAAATGGACTTTATAAATCGTTTTAATTAGAATCCGTAGATTGTGTAAAGCATTTAAACTATTGTTTATTTTTAGTATTTTATCACACACAAAGTTTAAAAAGCTCTTGTTAAGAAAAAAGCTTACAAGTCAAAACTAGCTTCTACAATCAATGTGTCTGCTCTACAATCACATTCCTAGTTATGATAAGACTGAAAAACACTTTGCGGAATGATCATTTCTGTGCCTTTCTCAGAGGCTGCAATGTTACAGGTGAGATCGTACTCTAACAGCTAACATAATCATTGGAGCTCGGTTAACTGTGTTGATAAGATAACTTTGATTTAAAACATTATCGCAGAATCGAAATATATGCTCACAGTAAAAGAAACAAAATAATTGTGTGAAGGAATTTAGAGACGATCTCTACAGGCTGTATGAGTTCTCGGATATGGAAATGCTAAAATGGGGCCCTACGCCTTGCTTTAAATATAGAATAGCCATTTAGTTTTAAGAGTTCGGGTGAGCAGGTTGCTGATGCATCAAAACAACATAGATGCCAGCAGGTGTATATGTGCTTTCCTGTATGACATCCTACATCTGTTTGAGAGAATAGCCCCCAAAAATGTATCTTTTCTTTATTTAATTTTATCCAATTTTAATTGATGATGAACTAACATTAATGTCCCTTTTTATTATGGACAGAAATTCCACTGCATGAGATAAAGATCATTAGATTGACTATTTTGGGCTATCGATCGCTTAACATAAGTAATTTGTTAGACTTAAGATTGATGGATTGGTTGCTCTTGCCGATATAACTCCTACTGGTGACAATGAAGCGGCCGCCATTATTGGAAGCTGTGTACCTTTTTGGGCTCGCGATCGCTTAACATAAGTAATTTGTTAGACTTAAGATTGATGGATTGGTTGCTCTCGGCGATATAACTCCTACTGGTGACAGTGAAGCGGCCGCCATTATTGGAAGCGGTGTACCTTTTTGGGCTAGCGATCGCTTAACATAAGTAATTTGTTAGACTTAAGATTGATCGATTGGTTGCTCTCGGCGATATAACTCCTCCTGGTGACAATGAAGCGGCCGCCATTATTGGAAGCTGTGTACCTTTGCAAGACAAAACAGATTTCCAGTGGCTCAATTGAACTCCTTCAAATGTCATGTTAAGTTTAAGTGGTCAGCGTTGCTTGGTGAACTGAACTCCTTTAAATGACTCATTTAAGAAGAAGTGGTCAGCGAAGCGTGAAGGATGAGCGTCCTGCTTTGAACGTAACCCTATCTTCGTTACGTCTTTGGTGGTGCCGTGTCGAACATCTGGTCCCGGTGTGTTCAGGACATGCGCCGACATATTAAATGACTCACGGCACTCGAGCCACGAAACGAAATCTACGGACGTCTTCTAGGTTCTGGACTCCGCAAACATCATGTTGTCTACATCAAAACATGTTCAGGTATTTACAGTAAGAAAAAACAGGTGGCTGGACAGGTAGAGGAATTCTGGGTAAAGCTGAACGCTGCCATTTCACGAGATGCGTTGTAATGGATTTGGGAGCACTCTAGGCCTGCCGCTGTCAGTTTGAGTTAGAAAACGATAAGTCAGCGATTCTGAGCCAAGGGTGAACGCAAATCGAAATTCTAAAGTTTTGAAAATATCCAAGAAAATTAAGTTTGGAATCGGATTGTTTAAATTGCAAGTAGATGCTAAGACAGAATAATAATTATTTTTTTAAACTATCATTTTGTAGGTATGCTATTTTCTAAATGTAACAAAAGAATGTGTAACGCGAAATGTGTTTTTAAAAGCTCATTAGATTGTCAAAGAAACGTAAAATCAAACACACGTAAGTATTTCAAAAGAATAACCTGAGCTCATGCCAAACATTTTCAAAGCACTAAGTCAAAAGCAGAGAGAAGTCAATGCAAGAAGATGGAAAAAAAAAACAAAAAAAAACTGCAACATTTTGAGAACTGCTTGCAGAAGAATTATGCATGAACCCTACCTGTGTTTTTTTTTTCGTGTATAAACAAAAAAAAAGTTTGAGAATACGAAGATATGAAAAATCCGAAAGCTAAGAAGTAACAAGTAGTTGCGACCCTATGCGAAAGTGAATCTTCGAAAGTGAATCTTCGAAAAAGTACCGAAGCGCCAATTCCAACTTGGAATTTTGTGGCTACGAAAAGATTAAGTAAAACCAACTGTATACACCAAAGCTGGAGGGGGGAGGAGTGGGGGGCAAAGGTAAAAAAATAAACAAAACGATTCTACACTCACACTTGCCTTACACAACCTCGATAAGGGGTGGGGGCGGTGTGAGGTAGGAGGAGGATACCGCTTCCCTCCTCTGCCCTCCCCCCTTCCCCACCTTGCATTTACACCGCACGGTACCTGACGTAAGAGATTCCCTATAAAAGGTAAAAGCACTGCAGCTGGGGGGTGTAGGCGCATAGGTATACGATGTGTAAGAGTTCAACTTACCCTTTGGACCACGAGTGGCTGGCTTAGATCCTTCCCTCCTTGAAGCCGAAATCCCCAAGGTGTGTTAAAAGAGTCCCGGTACAAATGGACGTTCAATCTTGATCCCACCATGTTGGTTTGTTTGTGTGTTTGTTTGTGCTTGAGGTCCTTCCCTGTCACTCTTCCGTGTCTCGGTCTCTGTCCACTGCGTTACACAAAAACTACATCATCCCCGCCTCTGGAAACTAGGGCTCCGGCAACGACTACCAACGAATGGCACACGGACGGACTCACCGGCACACACGCACTCGTGAAACTACCTCTCTCGATCGCGCACCGGTCTGTAGGTGAACGTGAGCAGAAGATGCCAGTATTCGGCGTGCCGGTTCTCTCCAGGATTTTTTCGCCCCCAAACAGCCCCCCCCCCCCAATTTTTACCTTCCACTCCCCTGCCATGGATCTCCCATTAAAATTTTTCAAAGGCGCATCCATTAAAATTATTTTGGTAATTTTTACGTGTTTTCAAACAAAGTATAAGATTATCTGAAACAATCGCAGAAGCAATGTATGTGACGCTATTTTACTGAGATTGCATTTTTTGCTTCTTTCACCTACAAATGTTAACACTTTACAATCAAAGCAGAGATTGTCATTGCAATTCTATGAAATAAAAGCTTGTCATTGGCTATATCTATCATGAAAACCTCCGAACATAAAATTTGATAAATTTGTAAAGAAGCTTTGAACGTAATTAATTCATAGCTTAAATTTAAAATGAAAACTGAATCTATTAAATGTTGATGAGATAAGATAAGTTTGATTCTGTACCACCTTCGATAACACAGTCGTCTGTTCAAAATACGTACACATACGTTCAGGAAAATAAACGTGTAGGGAGCAAGAGTTAACTCTCAGGAGTGAGTCAAACGTTTTGAAAACAAAGTACGGTCCCCGCCAAGCACCCGCCCATGACATTTATTTTCTTTTCCTTTATACCATCACCATCATTTAGAAGCTGATGAGTCTTTCATTCATCCCCTTTAATGTTTATTCCTGTACACCCTTCACCCCTCCCCCACTTCCTCTACTTTACAAAACACCACCCCCAACAAAACAGCACCCCCCCCCCCCC
>CAXITT010000544.1:37612-48528 GCA_964033795.1 Lymnaea stagnalis | reverse complement strand
GGGGGGGGGGGGGGGGGGGAGAGGACGGTTCGCGCGTCTGTTTAAAAGAATGTGTCTAATAGCAGGTAACGGTAACGAGGACGTGGCCTTAATATGAGCCATTTTAATTAATCACAAAGGGTGACTAATCTTGTCAAGCATTTTGAAGCTTGCATCCAATAATTGAATTATAAACTCGTCTGACTCTTTCCTGTTACTGGTTCCTGATAGTTTGTTGTTGTTGTTTTTTTTTTATCTGAGAGCTCAGATATGATAATAATACAGAAATGTTTGGCTATAAGACTACGTGAACAACAACAAAAAATGTTTGGTTAAATATAAAACTTTACTTGCTTGGGTTGCTATCTTATTCTAGAAGAATCTAAAACGGAAAAAAAATATAAAAATCAGCTTTTTAACGACATCCAATAAACTGGAAACATTGTTAAAATGGACATCTTTGAAAGGTGACCGAGTGAAACGAGCCATGAAACTAATGCCATGCATCACTTATATATCATGGGCACCCATTCAGAATTCAATGCAAAATAAATATTCTCTAGGACCTATCGTTTATTTATTTTCAAACATGTCTGGTTTATAGAGCAAGTATTCAGACGTAAGAAATATATCTATGTTTTTACTTTCCCCCACATAAAAATTATTTTAAAATTAGATTTTTTTTTAAAAGTATTACTATGTACGAAACTGATCACATAATGGATCGAGCCCCTTACCTCTGCGATGGCTACGTTCTACTTACCTCTGCGATGGCTACGTTCTACTTACCTCTGCGATGACTATGTTCTACTTACCTCTGCGATGACTATGTTCTACTTACCTCTGCGATGGCTACGTTCTACTTACCTCTGCGATGGCTATGTTCTACTTACCTCTGCGATGGCTACGTTCTACTTACCTCTGCGATGGCTACGTTCTACTTACCTCTGCGATGGCTACGTTCTACTTACCTCTGCGATGGCTACGTTCTACTTACCTCTGCGATGGCTACGTTCTACTTACCTCTGCGATGGCTACGTTCTACTTACCTCTGCGATGGCTACGTTCTACTTACCTCTGCGATGGCTACGTTCTACTTACCTCTGCGATGGCTACGTTCTACTTACCTCTGCGATGGCTACGTTCTACTTACCTCTGCGATGGCTACGTTCTACTTACCTCTGCGATGGCTACGTTCTACTTACCTCTGCGATGGCTACGTTCTACTTACCTCTGCGATGGCTATGTTCTACTTACCTCTGCGATGGCTATGTTCTACTTACCTCTGCGATGGCTATGTTCTACTTACCTCTGCGATGGCTATGTTCTACTTAACGCACCGCAAAGGTTAATCACTCTTTTAAACCTCTGAATAAATCTAAAGCATGATATTTATCAATGGGATAAGTTCACGGAGGAAAAGAAATATTTATTTTGGGAGAGAAAAGAGCATGATGGGTTGGGGCATATCATTTCCGCTTTCATATCATTTGTGGTTGTCATGGCTTGGCTGAGTAAACCTGGATCGCATGATTTAACTGTGAATTGAAAGGAAATAAATTATTCAGAGTAAAAGTATATAAATATTTTTTTTTTAAACTATATTATTGGGTCTGTTTTAATTAACCCTACTTAACTGACTTGAATCGAGTTTAGAGACAGCAAACATGATATTTGAACCAAACCAACTTGGTAAAAGTGGGGGGGGGGGGGGGGGAAACCACGGGCAAGCTACTCTTGCCATTTGTGTTACAAAATAATGTGTTAAAAAGAAATTTGACGAAACTTTGATCGTGTGGAATGAGTTTTGAACAGTGCTAAGACACTATAAATATAATTACACATTCGAGCGATATGGATTTGGTCAAATTTCGCGCTAGACAAATTTTTTGTCTCATATGTCAGTTTTTAGATTCGCAGAATCTAACGAAACTTTGGGACAGAGATTTTGAAAACAATCAACCACTAATGTAAAATGTAATAAAAGGTTCTTAAAACAGTGTTTCTCAAACTGGAGTCCTAGCGTTTTCAGAGGGACCGTGAAGCGGTCACATAGATACAAATGTTGGGCCGTTTGAGATTGTTGCCGCTGGATGCTTCATCTCGTGGAGGAATCCAATTTAGTTCTCATGAGACTTGGTCTATCCACCATGAGACTTGGTCTCTCCATCATGAGACTTGGTCTATCCATCATGAGACTTGGTCTATCCATCATGAGACTTGGTCTATCCATCATGAGACTTGGTCTATCCATCATGAGACTTGGTCTATCCATCATGAGACTTGGTCTATCCATCATGAGACTTGGTCTATCCATCATGAGACTTGGTCTATCCATCATGAGACTTGGTCTATCCATCATGAGACTTGGTCTATCCATCATGAGACTTGGTCTATTCATCATGAGACTTGGTCTATCCATCATGATGTCATTTAGTATCTATCTCTCAGATCTCCAACAGCCGGCTTGTCATTTAGTATCTATCTCTCAGATCCCCAACAGCCGGCTTGTCATTTAGTATCTATCTCTCAGATCCCCAACAGCCGGCTTGTCATTTAGTATCTATCTCTCAGATCCCCAACAGCCGGCTTGTCATTTAGAATATATCTCTCAGATCCCCAACAGCCGGCTTGTCATTTAGTATCTATCTCTCAGATCCCCACACAGCCGGCTTGTCATTTAGTATCTATCTCTCAGATCCCCAATAACCACCGACCTTTCAATTCTTTTAAACTCAGAGCTAAACTTAGAGCTTACCATACACTGGATATTACCTTACTGCAATGTCATGATATCGAATATGCTGGGAAGTTCTGAACTAGAGAAGCTAAAGCATGTCTCCCTGTCAAATGATACTGTTAGGACGCGAATAGCGAAGATGTCTGAAAACATTACACTGTTGCAGTTTTCCTCGAAAATTCAGAATTTGATTTTCCCCTTCTTTGCGATCCAGCTTGATGAAACGACATAATTCGCCACCTTAGCCCAACTTATCAATTGAGAATATGTCATTGGCGTGTTTACTGACGGGGCTCCATCCTTGAATGCAGTTCTGATTTTCAAACTGGAGTTAAGCAAATATCTCCAAACATTATGGTACACAATGCAATATCCATCACCAAGCCTTAATGGTATAAACTATGCCCATGAATTGATTACAGCAGTGAACTTCATCAATGCGACCAACCACCGATGCAAAAGACCAATACACTGTTGTAACCACTAAAAACTTAATAACTTTGTTTCTTAAAAATTTGAATATCTGAATTAAGCGATAAGTATTTTCTTAAAGACTCTAAATCCTGACTGTCATGGTCTGATAGCACAGCTCCACTTCCTGACTGCCATGGTCTGATAGCACAGCTCCACTTCCTGGCTGTCATGGTCTGATAGCACAGCTCCACTTCCTGACTGTCATGGTTTGATAGAACAGCTTCACTTCCTGCCTGTCATGGTCTAAAAGCACAGCTCCACTCCCTGACTGTCATGGTCTGATAGCACAGCTCCACTTCCTGACTGTGATGGTCTGATAGCACAGCTCCACTTTCTGACTGTCATGGTCTGATAGCACAGCTCCACTTCCTGGCTGTCATGGTCTGATAGCACAACTCCGCTTCCTGACAGTCATGGTCTGGTAGAACAACTCCACTTCCTGACTGTCATGTTCTGATAGCACATCTCCACTCTATGATATCGTCCTTTGTTAGGCACTGTTTACAACGAGCCAATAAAATTAAAATAGGAGATTAATTTCTCCTATTAGAAGCCAGTGCGTAACAATAGTGACAAGTCACACCGGATCAGTCAGTGTACAAAAGTTACAAGTTACATTGGATCTGTCAGTGTACAAAAGTTATAAGTTACATCGGATCTGTCAGTGTACAACAGTGACAATTTACACCAGATCTATCAGTCTACAACAGTGACAAGTTACACCTGATCTGTCAGGGTACAACAGTGACAAGTCACACCAGATCTGTCAGTGTACAATAGTGACAAGTTACACCGAATAACGTTTTAGGGCCCCGATATTTGCTTCCTCGCGTATTTAACACTAAAGCGTGTCCGATCTCAGTTATAGACAGAAGAGCGGCAACAGGAGGAGATAACACGTGAACGTCACACCGGTGAACGAAGTTAGGAAGAATGCCACGAATGTCAGGTTAAGATGGCTTCAGAAGAATAGGTAGGTAAAGATGGCTTCAGAAGAATAGGTAGGTGGATTCGCTGAAGGTTGAAGATGGAGAATGTCAGAGAGAAGGGAGCTGCGGTGGTGGAGAAGTAGGGTACCGATTGGTGGGGGCCGGGTGGGCCTGACAAGTATTTGGCCCCAACACCACTGTACAGTAGCCAGGAATATAACTAGATACTATTTTACAGACGTGTTCCACTTTAATACAATGCATTCTAGAAAATAAATTTCCTTTATATCTTAATAACCGTAAAATATGCAACGTAATGATTGGGTTATTGTAATATATACAACCTATTGATTGGGCTATTGTTTAAATTTGTACATTAAAAAAAAAAAACCACAAATTTGCTAGTGAACTGGCTACTTCATCGCACTCGGAATGTCTGTCTCTAAAGACTTAGGAGTAGTTTGTTGTCTTGTAAATCTAAGAGCGCCACACTGCAATGAAGTTTAATTAAATTAAAACGTGGTTACAGCAATGGTCAAGATTTATTTATGAGATACAAAATAAAGCGTGCAATTCAGTTACGCATAAAAAATATCTCTTACAGATGACTTAATTTTAAGCTGAGCCTAGAAACTAAATGAAAATATGCAGCTGTCAGTAGCCACAATAATATGACTAAAATAGCAACCTAAATGGGCAATTCTTGGGTTGGTGGGGGGGGGGCAGTTGCACTAGGCACCAAAATATACAAGCAATTTTAAACTATTTACAGTACGTTATGGATTGACAATTTCTAAAAGCAATTACATTTTCTCATTTGCCGTTTACTGTTTTTGGAACGCCCTCGTTCTCTAGAACAACTAATTCCACAGTATCCATAAATGCTATGTATTTAAGAGGTTATTTTCAGTACTGGCCCTTAAAAGACATGGTAGAATGGTTTGCTTGACCGTCATTAGACCTAGTTCAACGGTACGCTTGATCGTCATAGACATGACACATTGTTCTGCTTGACCGTCATAGACTTGGTGCTATGGTACGCTTGAATTGATTTGCTAAGAATTGTCACCATGAAGTAAGAGATGGGTACCCACAACAACAAGGGCTAAAGTTCTGCTGGCTCAGCGAGTTTCAGTTCTCTGGAAAGGTCAATGACTGGTGGAGAATCATAGACAGCGGCAACATCATTCTTGTACAGACCCAAGTACTTCCTGACATGTTGTGCATTGAGTGGCTTCCCATGATTGCTTCCTGCCATGTTGTGCTGCGAGTGCCTTCCCTGGATTTGGTGGCAAAGAGTGAAAGATTAATTTCACAAGAGCATCCCCCACTGTTAGGACAAAAAGATGAAACACACCACAGAACTCATAACAACTTGGGCAGACATAGGCAGTAAAATATTAAACACACCACAGAACTCATAACAACTTGGGCAGACATAGGCAGTAAAATATTAAACACACCACAGAACTCATAACAACTTGGGCAGACATAGGCAGTAAAATATTAAACACACCACAGAACTCATAACAACTTGGGCAGACATAGGCAGTAAAATATTAAACACACCACAGAACTCATAACAACTTGGGCAGACATAGGCAGTAAAATATTAAACACACCACAGAACTCATAACAACTTGGGCAGACATAGGCAGTAAAATATTAAACACACCACAGAACTCATAACAACTTGGGCAGACATAGGCAGTAAAATATTAAACACACCACAGAACTCATAACAACTTGGGCAGACATAGGCAGTAAAATATTAAACACACCACAGAATTCATCACATTGGAAGTGGGTGAAATGACTCTATTTGAAAGACATCGAAATCAGGGAGAAAGAACATTACATAACATCTGTAAAGGTTACACATGGGATTAAAGTGTTAGAGAGGGGTGTAGACATTTACGGGGTGAATATAGAATTAAGTGATAAAGTTATATATATAATTTGGTGAGTAAGTTATGTAAAGAATTGGGTAATAATGTTATGTATAAAATTGGGTGATAAAGTTATGTATAGCATTGTCCAATAAAATTATGAATAGAATTGGGCGAAAAAAGTTATGTATAGAATTGGTTGATAAAGTTATGTATAGAATTGGGCGCTAACGTTATGTATAGAATTGGGCGCTAACGTTATGTATAGAATTGGGCGCTAACGTTATGTATAGAATTGGGCGCTAACGTTATGAATAGATTTGAATAGAATTGGTAGATAAAGTTATGTTAGATTTTTAAACAAAGCTTAGTTGTTAGGGCCATTAAGTTCAGTTTGAAGTGATATTGCTACAGAAGTGATTCTGAATACAAACCCGAGAAATACCAGGTATACTAGCAAGTATAAATCTTTATTAAAATAGTTCTTATTGGGGCTGAACAGGGTGGAGTTGTTGTTTTTACACTGGGTCAGGGTATTTTGCGAAAGTACTAAGTGGGTCCAAGTGTTACCAAAAAAAAACCAAAAAAAAATTTAACTTCTAATTGTTCTATAAAACGCAATGCAATCTCCTGCACTTTGACGTAGTGAGAGTGCTTTGCTTTCGTCAACTGTTTGTGTCACAAAATATCCATTTAATAGAATCAGCCAGTTGCCTGATCCCGGCAGGACGCTGTACATATGATGCTCGCTGAGTGACAGAGGGACACGAACAATAACAACGCCCAAGGATTGTCGCCTCTCCCTTAAGAAACAAAACTCAACCTATTGACCTGAACATACACGTCACGCATGGCGCTCGCTGCTTGATATGCCTTTTAAAAAAAAAACAACTCAGCAATATTAATATGAAACATGTGGAGCTGGGGGGGGGGCGATTTTAAAGAGAAAGCAGGACACACCAGACGCCAAATATATATGGGGGTTTGGTGGACAAAATAATCTTGAGGAATATTCAATACAATTGCTATTTGTTTATATTTATATTAGGGCTGAGCCGTGTTCTGACCAGGAATTGCTGACCTATTTGCAGTCTCTGCTCTTTATTACAATACATATAAAAAGGTGGTTAAAAAATTAATGTTTTAAGGTGAAGATGGGCACAGTATTATAGTAAGTGCTTTTGCCTGTGTGGTCACTGGTCCTATGCATGGCTACTGGCACTGTATATGGCCACTAGTCCTATGTACGGCTATTGGTCCCATACATGCACTTTCCACTTCTCCCTGTTGGTTGAAACACATTAAAGAAAAAAGGAGGTTACTCTTTTGTTGTAACATCCGAACCAGGACTTGGACAGACCAGGTATTGTCAAAATAAGCAGATCCAGATCTGGTTTAAAAATGCCCGCTGTCCTAATTTATGTGTGATTGCTCAAATCGTATTGTAATTTCTGACTGAATATGAAATAATTAATAAAAAATATGTAATTATCATGGCGTCTTACGAAACATAACTAGTCAAAACTTCAATTCAACTTCTACTTATCTAGTTATTTCCCCTTTGCTTATTTCTCGCCCATGTTTACTCTTACTATACGCATGATCTAAATACTGTATGTATGATCTAAATACTGTTTGTATGATCTAAATACTGTTTGTATGATATAAATACTGTTTGTATGATCTAAATACAGTTTGTATGATCTAAATACTGTTTGCATGATCTAAATACTGCATTAAATGAATTAGTATAATTATATGCCATTATTTCAAATTATTTTGGATTTATATCTCATGCTATGACCATGTCATAATAACTTATTTTTAATGACGTGTTTTTCCTTAATGTGAGTTTAAATTATTTACTATATGTGGTGGAATATTCCTTTTTTTTTTTTTTAAATAATGTAAATGGGAAAAATTCACTTTTAATTATTTTTTTTTTACAATTTGTTTGGGTCTCATCAAACTACTGACAAGATTTAACACCCCAAAATAAATACTTAATTAAATAAAATGTCTGCTAGTACCACGTGTTTTGTCTTGACATTTGCCCTTTTTAGCAAATTTCAGCATAGGTGTGAAGCTTGGTCTTACTTTAATTTATTTTTCATAATTTGATTCAGTTAATATTCTTTTCAAATTTTTTTTTAATTAAACATTTTGTAAAGTTACGGGTTTCATGAAATGCTGTCATCTAAACTAGCACAAAACTAAATCTGCAATTTTGTAATCAAGGTATTCAGTCTTTTGCCAACTACTTTATCAAATAATTGTAGTCATCTAGTATTCTACTAGATACTTCATCAAAGAATGAGTTAATCCCAAGCTTGTGGTCTGGAGTTCAATGCCCACAATCGACTAGTTAAGCAAAAAATCATCCGTTAACCTTGGATGGCAACTCGTCTAAGAGAAGGAATCTCCGAATCAGAATACAATAAGGCAATGGAAAATTCCGAAAAACTGGTGCCAAGCTGCATCATCCATATACGGTGTTCCCTTGGGCTATCCAGATGTGGAGAGATGTAATTTGCTGTCTATGGAACCAGTGTTCAAAAGAAAAAAATTCCCAGGTCTTATGAGGTCATTTTGCGAAATCTACACCATCGTCACATTGTGACGGACGGATGGCAGTATCAAAGAATTTTACTGGTCTGGTCTGTTACCAACTATTTTATCAAAGAATTGTATAGATCTAGCTTTCGATATTTCCAAGAAAACTCGTTCAAGTACTCATGTAAGCTTTTGAGATAATTCCTTTCCCAAACGTCTGATACCATAACAGTTTGGACAACCCATTTCATCCCGCTGCTGGTGTCTGACAAGTCTAACTTTGTCATCATTGAGAGGAAGTCATCCCGCTGCTGGTGTCTGACAAGTCTAACTTTGTCATCATTGAGAGGAAGTCATCCCGCTGCTGGTGTCTGACAAGTCTAACTTTGTCATCATTAAGAGGAAGTCATCCCGCTGCTGGTGTTTGACAAGTCTAACTTTGTCATCATTGAGAGGAAGTCATCCCGCTGCTGGTGTCTGACAAGTCTAACTTTGTCATCATTGAGAGGAAGTCATCCCGCTGCTGGTGTCTGACAAGTCTAACTTTCTCATCATTGAGAGGAAGTCATCCCGCTGCTGGTGTCTGACAAGTCTAACTTTGTCATCATTGAGAGGAAGTCATCCCGCTGCTGGTGTCTTACAAGTCTAACTTTGTCATCATTGAGAGGAAGTCATCCCGCTGCTGGTGTCTGACAAGTCTAACTTTGTCATCATTGAGAGGAAGTCATCCCGCTGCTGGTGTCTGACAAGTCTAACTTTGTCATCATTGAGAGGAAGTCATCCAGCTGCTGGTGTCTGACAAGTCTAACTTTGTCATCATTGAGAGGAAGTCATCCCGCTGCTGGTGTCTGACAAGTCTAACTTTGTCATCATTGAGAGGAAGTTTGCTTTCAGTCGCATGAGGATTGCCTTAAACTCACACAGGCGCTTCGAGGCTCACCTCACTACCAGAGTCAACACTTTACAAGAACAATTTTGAGAGTTTGGGGTTTCCCCGAGAGAGATCAATTTTAGAAGCATCCGTCACTCCAATTAAAGGTATGACCGGACAGGATTCATTTCAAGCAACTAATTGTGACAGTGGGGATGGGTCAAAGTTCATTTTAAATTCCATCCCCAAAACTTTGTTATCTAGTTCTTAAAAACAGATCCGGCCTTGCAGAAGATCCTTTTATCAATAATATGTTAAAAAAACCTCCAATTTTTGCTTTCTTGAGGGACAAGATCCTTATATACATGCTTGCTAGGCGCCACCTCTCTGCCATTAAAGTAAATGACAAGAGCATCAGAGACATGCTTGTTAGAAGCCACCTCCCTGATATTAAATCACATGATAAGAGCCTATGAGAACATGCTTGTTAGACGCCACCTCTCTGCTTTTAAAGCACATATATGCACCAAAATTTGCAACTGTAGCCACTTTAACACATGTCCCTACGTGATTGGAGTTTTATGAGATCACTCCCTGCTAGAAATATTCAGAACCAAAAATGCGTCGCAACGTGATTTACAACATGCTTTGTAAAAATTGTGGAAAATCATGTGTAGAGGAGACAGGTGGTCGCCTTGGAGACCGTTATAGAGAACACCTGTACAACATAACAAAACAAGCCATCTGTTCCGTTTCTAAACATTTCAACAGCGCTAAGCATGATGGAATCATATTCATTGCAGTTACTGATTTACCTGACAGAGTTTCTATAGAAAATAAATTAATAAACAATATTAGACGGTGCGCTTTTGAGAGATTAATTAGTTAGTGAACGCTCACAGTGCGCTAGACTTCGTTTCGTATTTTTATGCTCATTATTCAATTATTGTCTAGTCTGTTTTTGTGACGTTCGTCTTAGTCGTGGGGGAGTCGCGAAAGAAACGTGTGTAAGGATGTGATGGTCCTTTCTGTCTGTTAGCCTGCTGCGCTATACATGTGTATATGGAATTAACAGTCTGTGAATCTAATTGTACTTTAAAAGTGGCATTTATTATGAAAAAGACTCAATTTGATTCAGTGCTAGCACGACGTATTACAACGTGTGAAAGAACTTGATGAATTCACCAATCTAGTACAGACAGGAGTTTGAAAAATAGCTCACATGTCTTTTTCCCGTTTGGTTTTTATATTGAACTTGCACCCACTTTCATTCCGTTCTTTTGATCTTTGTTTTCGTAGCAGTCTTGTGACCATTCTTAATAGTTATTTCCTTTCCCTTTTTAGGTATAGTTAGGATATATATGATATATATATATATATATATATATATATATATATATAATATATTTATATATATATATTTATAAATATAACTTACAATTTTATTAATTTTGGGGTTTTTTGTGTTTTTTTTTTTTTTT
>CAXITT010000544.1:24017-37347 GCA_964033795.1 Lymnaea stagnalis | reverse complement strand
AAAAAAAAAAAGAAGGAGGGGAGGAAAAAAATTGGTGGGGGGGGGGGGGGGGGGGGGTCACCACAACACGAGGAACTGAAGTAAAGGGTCGCGACATTAGGAAACTTGAGAGCTACTGACATCCAAATTTTAAGTGCAGAAATCATAAGCCGTTACATTTATTTAAATTGATTTTCTTTAACGGGGTTTGGTCGAATGTAAAATGAGAATCCCTGCTTATGTCTATATCAATCACGAATGCTTGCAAAAACCAGTGACGTCATTCAATTTTCCCCGACAGCATCATTAATCATACAATCTATTTTTAATAGGTCTGTGTGTTGGGGGAATCCCCCCCCTCCCTCACAAAACCCGAGCGGATCAATGTATTGAACCATCCACGTATCGATCTAATGTGTCTACGTCCCACGGCCCAGGGGGAGGCGACGGATGCGTGAATGAAATGCACTGGGTGTGGCCGTCCGACGGTCATTAGCGGTAAAGTGGTGACATGGTCGGATGCTACGTCATCTGGATGTGGTTTCGTTGGGATACGCTGTGTAAATCCAGGGGAGAGAGCTGGAGTTCATTTTGACGTCAGAAGAAGTGGACTTGTGTTGGGTTATTTTTAGAAGTAAGAGTGAAAGTACAGTGTCTTAAGTTGTGGTTATAGCTATTTTTAAATTATTTGATATTGACTGAAAAGGATTGCATCAACGAGTCATACTGACTGTAGCAATCACTTTTATTGACAAGAATATCAACAAGTCAATTAATTATTATTTCTGTATAACACGAATTTAAATCGATAAAAATATAAACCTTCAGTTTCGTGTTAGTGTCCAGTTAATATTCCAAGTTCTTGTTTGATTTCTGCTGAATCAATGAGGATAGTTTTTCTTGTTCCCCCCCCCCCCGCCCCGGTCGATAAGATTAGACGACCTTGACCTTTGCTAAATTCGCTCTAATCCTAGCAAATTTTAGAGACGTGATTTGGAGTTTGTGACCATTCTTAATAGTTATTTCCTTTCCCTTTTTAGGTATAGTTAGGATATATATGATATATATATATATATATATATATATATATATATATAATATATTTATATATATATCTTTGTAAATGTAACTTACAATTGTATTAATGTTGGGGTTTTTTGTGTTGTTTTTTTTTTGTAGTGCTGATGAATCATGCATTTGTCGAAACGTTTGAATTTGTATATTGTGTAATCATTTTCTATATATTAAGGGCCCACGATCAATTTTTTTATCATTTTGGCTCCTATCATAATCATAATCAAAGCTTTACAGATATTCGTGTATTTACACAATGTGTTTGTGGCCTATTAATTTATTTCAGATAAACCTCATCGGCTTTCAGTTGATACAATCTGGACGGTTTTTTTTTTAACTCCTGATTTCATTATCAACTACTACCACAGATCCCATATAACATATGACGGTTTCACCACCAGCCATAGAAGCACGTACATATCTAATATGACGACGTCACCGCCAGCCATATAAGCACTTACATATTTAAAAAACAGACCATAAGAAATGGAAGGTGTTAGTATTGGCTGTCGGCTGTGGAGGTTAGCAGTACTAAGAAGATAGCAGAGGTTAATTTTAGCCACTGTAGCATACACATTATTTTCAAGTTAATGTTGCCTGCAAGCTGTTTCCTTGACTGTACACCAGGGGTTCTCAAAACAAATGACAAGACGTCTTTAAAAAAAAAAAACATTTCTGTGAATAGCTCCATCTTTTCTGATATCTTTTTTCTTTTTCTTCTTTAAAATGAGATCTTGTTTTCAACCGAAATTCGTCCTAGATCCTCATCATCTCCTTAATGAGATGTCTGACACTATTGGCCGACCCTACTCACTGTATATTGTTATAGTCTACATAAACAAGGCTTAGTAATAATCCAAAGTGATTTTCATCTGAGGCAGCGGTTCTCGGCGTGGGGGTCGATCGACCTTTACACAGGGGTCGCCTTAGACCATCGGAAAACACAAATTTATGAAGGAGCAGCGATAATAATTTTATGGCGGGGGGGGTTGCATGTAAACATACCGTGATTCCTGATCTGAAGCTACAANATTTGGATTGTGCTGAGTTGTAGCATTGGTATCTAGTATTTCGATTGTGCTGAGTTGTAGCATTGGTAGCTAGTATTGTGGTGATTTATTTAATTATTGTGATATTTCCCACCGGTCGGATAACTGATTCGGTGTCAGGACGCTTTCCATCAAATGTTTATTATCTCATTCAAAGGGGAAGACAATCGTTGCCAGGTGGTTTGTCACGGTGCATAACCGTTCGGTGATTGTTTCTCAGATCGCACGTCGATTGTGTGTGATTGTGCTGAGTTGTGGCATTGGTATCTAGTATTTGGATTGTGCTGAGTTGTAGCATTGGTATCTAGTATTTCGATTGTGCTGAGTTGTAGCATTGGTAGCTAGTATTGTGGTGATTTATTTAATTATTGTGATATTTCCCACCGGTCGGATAACTGATTCGGTGTCAGGACGCTTTCCATCAAATGTTTATTATCTCATTCAAAGGGGAAGACAATCGTTGCCAGGTGGTTTGTCACGGTGCATAACCGTTCGGTGATTGTTTCTCAGATCGCACGTCGATTGTGTGTGATTGTGCTGAGTTGTGGCATTGGTATCTAGTATTTGGATTGTGCTGAGTTGTAGCATTGGTATCTAGTATTTCGATTGTGCTGAGTTGTAGCATTGGTAGCTAGTATTGTGGTGATTTATTTAATTATTGTGATATTTCCCACCGGTCGGATAACTGATTCGGTGTCAGGACGCTTTCCATCAAATGTTTATTATCTCATTCAAAGGGGAAGACAATCGTTGCCAGGTGGTTTGTCACGGTGCATAACCGTTCGGTGATTGTTTCTCAGATCGCACGTCGATTGTGTGTGATTGTGCTGAGTTGTGGCATTGGTATCTAGTATTTGGATTGTGCTGAGTTGTAGCATTGGTATCTAGTATTTCGATTGTGCTGAGTTGTAGCATTGGTAGCTAGTATTGTGGTGATTTATTTAATTATTGTGATATTTCCCACCGGTCGGATAACTGATTCGGTGTCAGGACGCTTTCCATCAAATGTTTATTATCTCATTCAAAGGGGAAGACAATCGTTGCCAGGTGGTTTGTCACGGTGCATAACCGTTCGGTGATTGTTTCTCAGATCGCACGTCGATTGTGTGTGATTGTGCTGAGTTGTGGCATTGGTATCTAGTATTTGGATTGTGCTGAGTTGTAGCATTGGTATCTAGTATTTCGATTGTGCTGAGTTGTAGCATTGGTAGCTAGTATTGTGGTGATTTATTTAATTATTGTGATATTTCCCACCGGTCGGATAACTGATTCGGTGTCAGGACGCTTTCCATCAAATGTTTATTATCTCATTCAAAGGGGAAGACAATCGTTGCCAGGTGGTTTGTCACGGTGCATAACCGTTCGGTGATTGTTTCTCAGATCGCACGTCGATTGTGTGTGATTGTGCTGAGTTGTGGCATTGGTATCTAGTATTTGGATTGTGCTGAGTTGTAGCATTGGTATCTAGTATTTGGATTGTGCTGAGTTGTAGCATTGGTAGCTAGTATTTCGATTGTGCTGAGTTGTAGCATTGGTAGCTAGTATTGTGGTGATTTATTTAATTATTGTGATATTTCCCACCGGTCGGATAACTGATTCGGTGTCAGGACGCTTTCCATCAAATGTTTATTATCTCATTCAAAGGGATTTAACTACACGAGAACAATGGTAAGAATTTGTTTATTTATCTCCTCCTACTCCAAACACACACCCCCACCCCTATCAGCTGTTATAAAACTGTAGGAGTGCATGTATATATATGCTTGAAGAGGGATTTTTAAGTACTATCGTTTTATTCAATTATATCAATGGCATTAACAAAAGTCAGAACTCAACACATACTTCTGTCATGCTGCACTGCACTGTACTCCTACCAGTGTGTGGCCTTGTTGCAAGACCTACGTCGATGGACAGAATATAGCAATGAGCTAGCAAGGAGAAACATTGTTGAATATCTTTAAATACAACATTGATTTAAAATATAAATTAAAGGACTGCATTCAAGCTTAGTAAATGAATTAAATAGCAAAACGAGGTATGTGGAATCTTGAATAAGAGAACAGGACAAAAAACAAGGACGTTTCGGCATAAAGCCTTCTTCAGATAACAGTAGTAAAGAAAATATAACATCGATTTAACAACAGTTGGCATATATTATTATACCGTTGTATGCCCAGGAAAGTACAGCTAGATCATTTACAGTAGCGTATTTTTATTTGAAAAGTCATAAACTGATGAGTTATATAACGTCATTTATAGAGAGACGTTTTCATTTTAACCATTTGGGATATCCTATAATTGTGTGTGTGTGGTGCGGTGTGTGTATGTGGTGTGTCTGCCGTGTGTGTGTGTGTGTGTGTGTGTGGTGCGATGTGTGTATGTGGTGTGTGTACCGTGTGTGTGTATGTATGTTGATACATTTAGGCACGCAATGAAACTGAAATTCGAATGATGTTGTCGTATTTCTAGGGGGGCTGGGTATTCATATGGAGGGGTGTTCATATTGCACTTTTTTTTTTAAAATACTACAAACTTCCACAGATCTGGAACATGGGTGTAATGAGGTCGTACTTATATAGGAATCTTGTTTACATAACAATTTATAGAACATAGGTGTAATGAGGTCACGTTTTCTTCTTCTTCTTCTATATCTTAAGGGCCCACGATCAATTTATTGATCATTTTGGCTCCTATGCATGTAGATGGGATTTGCAATGTTTCTGTTACTGGTGGTGATGAGGAAATTATGCACTAGGGGTTTGAAGGCTGGAGGCAATAGACACAAATGTGTCTAGTGTTGTCGCCTCAACCGTTCCTTTTGAAAGATGGTTCCAGTCCCTGATTGTCTTGGGCAGGAATGAGCAGCTCCTATACTGGCTTCTTGCTGGTATGAGCCTGAATTGCCTGTCATGGCCTCGTCGCTGTCTATGGGGGAGAGGGACGAGTTTCTGTTTAATACTGGAACAGTGGACCAGCCCATTATTTATCTTGTACATCATGGAGAGCCTGGATTGTCGTCGTCGTTTCTCCAATGGTGACCAGCCTAGTGTTTCTAGCATGCTGCCAACACTAGAGGTATTCCTGTAGCGGTTTAGGACAAAGCGTGCTGCTCGTCGCTGGACCGCCTCCAACCTGTCAATGCTCTTCTGGGTAAATGGGTCCCAGACTGAAGATGCATAATCTAAAATCGGACGGATAAAGGCTTTATATGCTCTTTCTTTCACACAGGAGTTGCCAATCTTTAGATTTCGCCTTAAGAACCCCAAGGCTTGGTTTGCTTGGTTACATACATTGTTAATATGCTCGTCCCAGCGGACCTCTCTTTGAATGGTAACACCCAGGTACTTTACGGAGGAAACTTGCTCAAGAATATGGCCGTGCAGTTTGTATTGGTAGTGTAGAGGAGTACAACTTCTAGAGATTGATAGTGTCTGGCACTTGGCAGGGTGAAATTCCATGTCCCAGCTCATCTCCCACTCAGCTAACAGATTGAGATCCTGTTGTAGCTGGTCCTGGTCAGATCTGTTGGCGATCGTCCTATACACTGCTGTGTCATCTGCAAACAGTCTTGCCTGTGATGTCAGTTTCTCCGGTAGGTCATTAATGTATGCTAGGAACAAACAGGGGCCCAGGACTGATCCCTGGGGGACCCCTGACTTCACATTGACAAAGGAGGAGCTTGTACCGCCCACCACTACTGCTTGGCGTCGGTGGCTGAGGAAGCTAGAGATCCATGTTTTAGTGGTGCCTTGAATCCCATATATCTGGAGTTTGTGTAGAAGCAAACTATGATTCACCCGGTCAAATGCTTTTGCGAAGTCCATTACTAGCACGTCAGTCTGCTTGTGGTTCTCCAGATTGGTCATCAAGTCTTCTACAAATTCGAGAAGCTGGGTCTCACATGACCTATTGACTCGGAAGCCATGTTGACAGTCATTGAGTATATTTTGGCTTTCAAGATGCTTCATGACAGAGCTTACGATTATGTGCTCCAACAGTTTGCAGACGACGCTAGTGAGGGATATCGGACGATAGTTGGCAGGGTCGGAATGCTCCCCTTTCTTGTAAATTGGAGTGACATGCGCTGTTCTCCAGTCTGCTGGAACATTTCCTGTGCATAGTGACGATTGGAAGAGGATTGTCAGTGCAGGAGCGATTTCTTTGGCTAATTCTTTGAGCACTCGTGGTTTAATGTTGTCAGGACCACATGCTTTGTAAGGGTTAATGGTATTGAGGAGGGCAAACACACCTTGTTCTGATATCTGGATATCTCCCATGATAGGATAGGCTCTGTTCATCATTTTGGTCTTCAGAAGGAACTCAGTCTCAGAGTACTCTCTACCGTCACCAAAGACCGACTGGAACTGCTGATTGAGTATCTCCGCCTGTGCTTTTGGGTCAGATGTCAATTGGCCATCCCACCTCAAGGGGGAAACTCCAGCGTTTGAGGACTTTTGGTGTTTCACATAGCTCCAGAAGCGCTTGTTCTTGACATCTTTGGTCGGGGTGTCTTCCTCTGAGAAGATGCCGTTCATGTAGTTCCAATACGATCTACGCAATAAGCGTTGAATGGTTCGGCGGAGTCTCAGTACCTCCTCTCTCAGTTCCATCGAGCCATTTTTCTTCATGCGTTTGTATTGGCGGTCTCTCCTGTGGATGAGCCTACGGATTTCAGCCGTGACCCATGGCTGATTTATCCTAGGTTTGGTGATTTGGTGTGGTATAAATTTCTTCACTGCATCAGTGATTGTAGTCTTGAACTTCACCCACAGCTCGTCTGTTGTCGCTGTACCTTGAATCACCTTCATGTTTGAGCTTAGCTCTGTGGTTGCAATCCTTAGGCCATCCCAGTCTGCCTTGGCATAAATTGGGATTTCTCGAATGATTTGTTTCATTTTTAGTGTGTTGACCTGAAATTCACAATAAGGAATGCTGTGGTCCGAAATCCCGGGGATGACCTCAACTTTTTGGACACGATGTGGACAATTGGTGAGGAGTAGGTCAAGAGTGTTTTCCCCCCTCGTGGGTTCTTTAACCAGCTGTTCCAGACCATGGTTGTTAATTATCTCCATGAATTCTGAGTGTAGAACAGGGTATGGGGACTTGGGCTTCAAGGCAGGAATCTGCCAATTCCAACCAGGAAAGTTAAAATCCCCCCCTATAAGGAGAAAAGCGTTTTTTGACTGTGTTGCTCTGTGAAGCGATACCTCGAACCTCCTCAGGCTTGGTTCATCTGCTGTGTTTGGTCGGTAATAGGCACAAACGTAAAGTGTGCGTCTACCCTTTAGTTTCAATTTTACCCACAGGATCTCGCAGTCGTCAACATCGAGTTCTGGAACAGCGTGGCAGTCCAAGTTGTGATGGACTGCAACAAGCACTCCTCCTCCTCTGTCTTTTCTGTCTCGACGAAATACTTTGTATATATCTGGTACAACCTCTGCGTTTGCTATGGAGGGATTCAGCCATGTTTCTGAGCCCAAGATGATGTCGGGTTTTAGGCTGTTAATTAGGTTAGCTATCTCTACTCGCTTACCACTTGCAGACTGGAAGTTTACATTTAATATGCGCAATGGCCTGTGTCTCCATTTGTCTTGTTGACTGCAGCGCATAGGAGTAGAGCAGTGTGGTGGTTGAAAACTTTGAATGTCTCTTGGTGTGGAGATTGAGTGGTTCAGAGAGAAATCTGGGAAGGTAGAGTCTGTCCCTGCACTATGTGGGTCAAACACAGACTGGTTAATCTGGCTGCCGCAGACAGTACAGTGCCATGGCACGTCAGAATTTTTAGCATGTTGGTTGTAATTAGAAGTGTCGATGCTTTGGCATTGACGATGGAACCATTGCCCACATTGTTCACAGGCAACGCCTCTGTCCTCCACATGTACAACATGGTCACATGCTCCGCAGATCCATGATGACTGGGATTTGGAACTTGATGGGGTATGCAAGGGAGAACCAGCACTAGTAGTAACGTTCGGTCCAGGGTTGGGTTCAGGAGAGTACGAATTTGCCAGGAGGATGCAGGCCAGATACAATAGTACCAGTTTTTGACGGCCTAAGGGCCTCTGAGTAGAGCATGATCGGGATGCTCTATGTAAAATGTCTATAAACACACAGTGAGCAGTACCAGCTATGCGGAAAACTGTCTTCCCACTGAAGTCCAAATTGTCAAATATAAGGCCTATTTCTGGTCTCTCGGCATCAAAAATGAACAATTTATTGACCAGAGCCGTTACCACAATTGTATATAGTGTAATATTGTATTTGAACATACCACAAGTCACTCCGTGTGTTTCAGTCTGAGAGCACAGACAGCAATAGAGTTTTGCTACGCTTCAAGTAAGACAGGAAGTGGTAACAAAAATGGCGTCGAATATCAACAATGCAGTACAAACCCCGAAATCACATCATTAACCAAGCATTTTGAAGACAGTGACTTTTGGCTCATCCCTTGACCAGCAATGGTGACATTTTAGATTATACATCACAGTTTGTTGAGGATTTACTTGACTAATAATGTCATAGTCAAAGAAATATTCCTCATAAAAAAAAACATGTACACTAATCCCATCTAACCGGAAGTTTTGATAGGCATTTCATTTGCATATCTTTACATGACAATTTATCGAGAGGAAAAAAGTAAGACGCCTTTGGAAACAACACATGTGTAAATCAGTGGTTCCCAAATGGCGGTCCGTGGACCTTCACCGGTCCGCATGCCTAACGCTGCCGGTCCCCATAACATAAATATGTATTGTCAAATAGAAATAAAATTATAAAAATAAATCATGCACCGGTCCGTGGTAAAATTTCGAAACTTGTTCACCGGTCCGCCAAACTTAAACGTTTGGGAACCACTGTTGTAAATGGCTCCTAGGATGTTTAACATCATGTGCCGGGTATTAAAGATACTGTCGTCACGTGATGACAGCATTACATGACAGTAAACAAAAATTTCGGGTAACATAAAAACTTGAAACGAGACACCTTTAGAGCACAATAATTTAAAAGGCAATTTGAAAACGTAATAATAATATAACATGTCCTCGGGACGCCTGTGGTGGTGCAATGAGGGGAACTAGCAGCCAGACCGACATGTGGAATACCATGTCGTTGTCTAGATCTGTTACGGTATTTCATCTAATTTTTAAACTATGAATATAAAAGTTATTTTCTGTGCTATGCATGAGATTTATACCATTGTGTTAGAATACAGTGTGTGAGATTTATATCATTATGTTAGGCTACAGTGTATGAAATGTATATCATTAAGTTAGGCTACAATGTATGAGATTTATAGCATTATTTTAAGCCACTGTGTATGTGATGGTTCATGAAAAATAAGATATCTATCTGACCATACTAGATCTGGACCACTGCTTAAAAAAGCCATGGCAGCATTTTTGTAAAATATTACTTGGATTGGAAGACTTTTTGAAATTATTTTATTTTAATCGCTGTCGTGCAGGAATCCGGGCTGGAACTCACAGGTTATGCCCTTTCCAGTTGAGAAAAGTCAGGGGCTTGTAAGTTAAGGACATTTAAGTCAAGGACTTGTAAGTTCAGGACGTGTAAGTCAAGGACTTGTAAGTCAAGACCTTGTAAGTCTAGAACTTGTAAGTCAAGGACTTGTAAGTTAAAGACTTGTAAGTCAAGGACTTGTATGTGATGGATTTGGAAATTACCTGATCATAGTTATTCTTTTTCTTTTTTTTTTTTTTTTTTTTTTTTGGGGGGGGGGGGTTTGTTTTGCATTACCGGGGTAATCCCTTCAAAGTCTGTTTTTGCAGGTCGCTTGGCCTTGAGGGTATATCATTATCCCACCGATCTTCCCCACTATAGCCAGAACACAAAATGGGATATCACAAGTCACCCAAACACGCTAGGTAACATGACTGGAAAGGATTCTTTACTTTGATCTTAGCCCCTCGCATGCATACAAATTCCCTCTACTGAGGTTGGAGAGTAATTGAACTGAATTTATAATATGTTGTATTTGTTACTGAAGAGGCGTATTTAAACAAACTGTAAGGAAAGGTAAAATGGAATAGAAATGCAATTCCTGTAAAATTTCATCTTAGAAAATGAAACAAAAACATTTTTTACAAAAATCTTTGTCTGTCATGCTTTAAAAATATGTCACATTTTTTTTTCAGTATACATTTTTTAAAAGTTAAAATATTACTTTGTTTCCTTTTAAAATAGATTAATTAAGTGTGCTCCACTGCAATAATGCACACAAAAAATTTATAAAGTTGAAGTGTCACGCCCCCCCCCCCCAAATCTCCCCTCAATAGACCAGGAGGGGGGTGCGAAGGGGCAACCGTTCTAGACGTCACAGTTCTGGGTGGGCTTCATTTTGTTTTTCTATTTGTTGTTGGTGTTGTTGTTTTTTTTATATTCTTATTTATCTGGGTGCCGCCCCTGGTTTTTTTAATGTTCAAATCTCGGAGATCATTTGGAAAACAAAAACATTTTCTCAATCAGGAACGGTAATTCAATTTGTTTCTAAACTATAATTCGGGCCTAAAAAATATACATAATTCCTGTCTGTTGTAAAGGTACACTTTGGTGATTCATTGGCTAAACGGGCTCCACGCATCAAGAACCAGGTAAATAGTCCAAGACATTTTTTACCAGTCTATGCTGGGAAAGAGTTGGAACACGTTTGGGTTGAGGGGGGGGGAGGGGGGAGGTGGCGGTGTCGTAAGTCAAGACTTTGTAAGTCTAGAACTTGTAAGTCAAGGTCAATAATGGACATCTGATTCCTAAGCTTAAATCCACAACAGACAGCTCAAATTCCCAATATACCGATAATTTGTATAATATTACTTGAGTTTTATCATTTATTTATACCCTAAAGCAGTGGTCGGCAAATCGTGGCTCGCGAGCCGCATGCGACCAGAGTGCGGCTCGGCCAGTCGGCCAGAAATAAGTTTTGACTCCGAAAAACATGGTCCTTGACATGTTCTTGAAAATAACTTTGGCTCTCAAAAAAGCAACCTTTTATTCGTTCTGCTGCTGAATTTTGGCTCTTTTGGCTAATGATTTTGCCGACCACTGCTCCAGATAGTTTAAGAAAACAAAAAATCCCCTCTTCTGTGCGTGTTAAGTTTCACAGCCAAACGTGGTAGTTCATTCATAACGTTATGCTGACAGCCAAACGCCTTACGACCCGTGGTAGAAAACATATATGAAGCCCGTTTGTTGTTACTCAATGATCTGAGCTAAAACAAGAGATGCCCCCCCCCCAGCTGGGGTCAAAGGTTAACTTACGAGTTACTGTGTCATTGTCGGGGCGTGGCTGTCACGTGACGAGCGCACTATGCACGTGTATTAAATGGATTCTGTCTGACGGTGGGGAATATGTCTATGTTTCAGGATGAGGGAGGGGGAGAAATGGGGGGGGGGGTTATTGGGGGATTAAAATCTAGGCCATGAACATGCCTGGGCCTCTGGTCTAGGCCTGGGATATGCCTGGGCCTCTGATCTAGGCCATGGACATGCCTGGGCCTCTCATCTTGACCATGGACATACCTGATTTACGAGTCCTAACGTTATTTCATTTTATTTTGCTGATTTCGGAGTTTTGAAATTGACTTTGTTTTTAGGTCGTGACATAATGTCCGGATAAAATTTGATGTTATGAAGTCATGCTTGATCCTATTTCTTTCACAACACAAAACAACTCATTTGTGTAAATGCTTGCTATAGATGGAGTCGTTTTACCGGAGTTAAACGCATCAAAATGTGTACGGCCACGCGCCATAACTAGAGTATATCTCGGTGTGCCGGGCCTATCATGTTACAGGTACATTTAGTCCGCAATTATTCACGATCAATGGCATACGAGCTGCACAGAATTGACCAGGCATAGCTAAGCTGTTAAGTGAGGCTTGTGTATAACCATAGGGCGGTCACAGGCCATGAATCATGCATTGATCAGAGAGGAGGGGGGGGAAGGNCCAAAAAAAAAAAAAAAAAAACACCTGTGCCTATCACGTGATTCCGTCTTAAAACTGGTTTGTGAGGCACACACCACAAGCTAATTATAACACCACGTATGGATGTGGTAGCGGTATCAACGTCGCCTGGTTGTGTTTTACTTCCAATGGTTTAATATAAGGGTGTCATAGTTGGACGTCTTTAAACAAAAATATTTGAAAAAACTTTCCCCAGTAGCGTTCGGCGAATAGCGCAGAAGGTGCGTCGACCCCGGCTAGAAACAAGTAGGATGACTCCGGGCAAAATTTAAAATAGAATTTCTGTTGTTGAAATTGTTAACTTCTAATGCCTCGCCATATTTCTCTGTACAAGGCATCGGGACATTTCTCTGTACAAGGCATTTGGGACATTTCTCTGTATAAGACATCGGGACATTTCTCTGTATAAGACATCGAGACCTTTCTCTGTATAAGACATCGGGACATTTCTCTGTATAAGACATCGAGACCTTTCTCTGTATAAGACATCGGGACATTTCTCTGTACAAGGCATTGGTACATTTCTCTGTACAAGGCATTGGGACATTTCTCTAAACAAGGCATTGGTACATTTCTCTGTATAAGACATCGGGACATTTCTCTTTTCAAGATATCGGGACACATCCATGTACAAGGCATTGGCACTTTTCTCTGTACAAGGCATAGGTACATTTCTCTGTACAAGGCATGGGGGCATTCCTCTGTACAACCAATCAGCATTTTCTCTGTACAAGGCATTGGGACATTTCTTTTTACAAGGCACCGTGACATTTCTCTGTACAAGGCATCGGCACATTTCGCTGTACAACACAATGGCACATTTCTCATTACAAATCATTGGAACATTATGTCACACATAGCCCTAAAATTCAGCCTTAAGGACCTAAAAGTAGTTTGCTCAAAGCGTCACCAACACTTGCACGGCACGACTTTCCCCTGATCCAGATTAAGTATTTGACTTACATGAAGATTAAAACTCTCCTTCATAAATAATCCCTGGCTTATTGATTAACTGCCATCTTTTGGATAGCCCTAAGCTTCATTCAATCTATCAGAAGACGAGTGAAGAAGATTCTTCGTTTATATATTTTTAATTATGACTTTAAGATTAAACATTCAATGGGCATTGCGAAAATTGTCTTCTTCAAACGTCTTTGGAGATTTAAAAGAAAAAATAAACGAACGCTAAAAACAAAGTTGTTTTAAATAAATCCTTTTAAAAATGTCCTGGGGGGATTGGGGGGGGGG
>CAXITT010000544.1:6538-20166 GCA_964033795.1 Lymnaea stagnalis | reverse complement strand
ATCATTGGTGTGACTGTTGGTTAGGCTCATCATTAGTGTGACTGTTGGTTAGGCTCATCAATTGTGTGACTGTTGGTTAGGCTCATCATTGGTGTGACTGTTGGTTAGCCTCATCATTGGTGTGACTGTTGGTTAGGCTCATCATTAGTATGACTGTTGGTTAGTGGTTAGGCTCATCATTGGTGTTACTGTTGGTGTTGGTTAGGCTCATCTTTGGTGTGACTTTCGGTTAGTCTCATTAGTAGAGTCACTGTGGGTTAGGCTCATCATTGTTGTAACTGTTAGTGTTTGATAGGCTCATCATTGGTGTGACTGTTGGTTAGGCTCATCATTATTGTGACTGTTGGTTAGGCTCATCATTGGTGTGACGGTTGGTTAGGCTCATCATTGGTGTGACTGTTAGTTAGGCTCATCATTGGTGTGACTGTTGGTTAGGCTCATCATTAGTGTGACTGTTGGTTAAGCTCATCATTGGTATGACTGTTGGTTAGGCTCATCATTGGTGTGACTGTTGGTTAGGCTCATCATTGTTGTGACTGTTGGTTAGGCTCATCATTGGTGTGACTGTTGGTTAGGCTCATCATTGGTGTGACTGTTGGTTAGGCTCATCATTGGTGTGACTGTTGGTTAGGCTCATCATTAGTGTGACTGTTGGTTAGGCTCATCATTGGTGTGACTGTTGGTTAGGCTCATCATTGGTGTGACTGTTGGTTAGGCTCATCATTGGTGTGACTGTTGGTTAGGCTCATCATTGGTGTGACTGTTGGTTAGGCTCATCATTGGTGTGACTGTTGGTTAGGCTCATCATTGGTGTGACTGTTGGTTAGGCTCATCATTGGTGTGACTGTTGGTTAGGCTCATCATTGGTGTGACTGTTGGTTAGGCTCATCATTGGTGTGACTGTTGGTTAGGCTCATCATTGGTGTGACTGTTGGTTAGGCTCATCATTGGTGTGACTGTTGGTTAGGCTCATCATTGGTGTGACTGTTGGTTAGGCTCATCATTGGTGTGACTGTTGGTTAGGCTCATCATTGGTGTGACTGTTGGTTAGGCTCATCATTGGTGTGACTGTTGGTTAGGCTCATCATTGGTGTGACTGTTGGTTAGGCTCATCATTGGTGTGACTGTTGGTTAGGCTCATCATTGGTGTGACTGTTGGTTAGGCTCATCATTGGTGTGACTGTTGGTTAGGCTCATCATTGGTGTGACTGTTGGTTAGGCTCATCATTGGTGTGACTGTTGGTTAGGCTCATCATTGGTGTGACTGTTGGTTAGGCTCATCATTGGTGTGACTGTTGGTTAGGCTCATCATTGGTGTGACTGTTGGTTAGGCTCATCATTGGTGTGACTGTTGGTTAGGCTCATCATTGGTGTGACTGTTGGTTAGGCTCATCATTGGTGTGACTGTTGGTTAGGCTCATCATTGGTGTGACTGTTGGTTAGGCTCATCATTGGTGTGACTGTTGGTTAGGCTCATCATTGGTGTGACTGTTGGTTAGGCTCATCATTGGTGTGACTGTTGGTTAGGCTCATCATTGGTGTGACTGTTGGTTAGGCTCATCATTGGTGTGACTGTTGGTTAGGCTCATCATTGGTGTGACTGTTGGTTAGGCTCATCATTGGTGTGACTGTTGGTTAGGCTCATCATTGGTGTGACTGTTGGTTAGGCTCATCATTGGTGTGACTGTTGGTTAGGCTCATCATTGGTGTGACTGTTGGTTAGGCTCATCATTGGTGTGACTGTTGGTTAGGCTCATCATTGGTGTGACTGTTGGTTAGGCTCATCATTGGTGTGACTGTTGGTTAGGCTCATCATTGGTGTGACTGTTGGTTAGGCTCATCATTGGTGTGACTGTTGGTTAGGCTCATCATTGGTGTGACTGTTGGTTAGGCTCATCATTGGTGTGACTGTTGGTTAGGCTCATCATTGGTGTGACTGTTGGTTAGGCTCATCATTGGTGTGACTGTTGGTTAGGCTCATCATTGGTGTGACTGTTGGTTAGGCTCATCATTGGTGTGACTGTTGGTTAGGCTCATCATTGGTGTGACTGTTGGTTAGGCTCATCATTGGTGTGACTGTTGGTTAGGCTCATCATTGGTGTGACTGTTGGTTAGGCTCATCATTGGTGTGACTGTTGGTTAGGCTCATCATTGGTGTGACTGTTGGTTAGGCTCATCATTGGTGTGACTGTTGGTTAGGCTCATCATTGGTGTGACTGTTGGTTAGGCTCATCATTGGTGTGACTGTTGGTCAGGCTCATCATTGTTGTGACTGTTGGTTAGGCTGATCATTAGTGTGACTGTTGGTTAGGCTCATCAATTGTGTGACTGTTGGTTAGGCTCATCATTGGTATGACTGTTGGTCAGGTTCATCATTAGTGTGACTGTTTGTTAGGCTCATCATTGGTGTGACTGTTGGTTAGGCTCATCATTGGTATGACTGTTGGTTAGGCTCATCATTGGTGTGACTGTTGGTCAGGCTCATCATTGGTGTGACTGTTGGTTAGGCTCATCATTGGTGTGACTGTTTGTTAGGCTCATCATTGGTGTGACTGTTGGTCAGACTCATCATTCGTGTGACTGTTGGTTAGGCTCATCATTGGTGTGACTGTTGGTTAGGCTCATCATTGGTATGACTGTTGGTTAGGCTCATCATTGGTGTGACTGTTGGTTAGGCTCATCATTAGTATGACTGTTGGTTGGGCTCATCATTGGTGTGACTGTTGGTTAGGCTCATCTTTGGTATGACTGTTGGTTAGGCTCATCATTGGTGTGACTGTTGGTTAGGCTCATCATTAGTATGACTGTTGGTTGGGCTCATCATTGGTGTGACTGTTGGTTAGGCTGATCATTAGTGTGACTGTTGGTTAGGCTCATCATTAATGTGACTAATGGATAGGCTCATTATTGGTGTGACTGTTGATTAGGCTCATCATTGGTATGACTGTTGGTTAGTGTCATCATTGGTGTGACTGTTGGTTAGACTTATCATTGGTGTGACTGTTGGTTAGGCTCATCATTAGTGTCACTGTTGGTGTTGTTTAGGCTCATCTTTGGTGTGACTTTCGGTTAGGCTCATCAGTAGAGTCACTGTTGGTTAGGCTCATCATTGGTGTTACTGTTGGATTTGGTTAGGCTCATATTTGGTGTGACTTTCGGTTAGGCTCATCATTGGTATGACTGTTGGTCAGGCTCATCATTGTTGTGACTGTTGGTTAGGCTCATCATTGGTGTGACTGTTGGTTAGGCTCATCATTGGTGTGACTGTTGGTTAGGCTCATCATTAGTATGACTGTTGGTTGGGCTCATCATTGGTGTGTATGTTGGTTAGGCTGATCATTAGTGTGACTGTTGGTTAGGCTCATCATTAATGTGACTGTTGGTTAGGCTCATCATTGGTGTGACTGTTGATTAGGCTCATCATTGGTATGACTGTTGGTTAGTGTCATCATTGGTGTGACTGTTGGTTAGACTTATCATTGGTGTGACTGTTGGTTAGGCTCATCATTGGTATGACTGTTGGTTAGGCTCATCATTGGTATGACTGTTGGTTAGGCTCATCATTGGTGTGACTGTTGGTTAGGCTCATCATTGGTATGACTGTTGGTTAGGCTCATCATTGGTATGACTGTTGGTTAGGCTCATCAATGGTATGACTGTTGGTTAGGCTCATTATTGGTATGACTGTTGGTTAGGCTCATCGTTAGTATGACTGTTGGTTAGGCTCATCATTTTCATGACTGTTGGTTAGGCTCATCATTAGTGTCACTGTTGGTGTTGTTTAGGCTCATCATTGGTGTGACTTTCGGTTAGGCTCATCAGTAGAGTCACTGTTGGTTAGGCTCATCATTGGTGTTACTGTTGGTGTTGGTTAGGCTCATATTTGGTGTGACTTTCGGTTAGGCTCATCATTGGTATGACTGTTGGTCAGGCTCATCATTGTTGTGACTGTTGGTTAGGCTTATCATTGGTGTGACTGTTGGTTAGGCTCATCATTGGTGTGACTGTTGGTTAG
Organism: Lymnaea stagnalis; assembly: GCA_964033795.1. NCBI lineage: Eukaryota > Metazoa > Mollusca > Gastropoda > Lymnaeidae > Lymnaea > Lymnaea stagnalis. The sequence goes on along the minus strand of CAXITT010000544.1, from coordinate 16,151 downwards.
GCTCATCATTGGTATGACTGTTGGTCAGGCTCATCATTGTTGTGACTGTTGGTTAGGCTGATCATTAGTGTGACTGTTGGTTAGGCTCATCAATTGTGTGACTGTTGGTTAGGCTCATCATTGGTATGACTGTTGGTCAGGTTCATCATTAGTGTGACTGTTTTTTAGGCTCATCATTAGTGTGACTGTTGGTTAGGCTCATCATTGGTATGACTGTTGGTTAGGCTCATCATTGGTGTGACTGTTTGTTAGGCTCATCATTAATGTGACTAATGGTTAGGCTCATTATTGGTGTGACTTTTGATTAGGCTCATCATTGGTATTACTGTTGGTTAGTGTCATCATTGGTCTGACTGTTGGTTAGACTTATCATTGGTGTGACTGTTGGTTAGGCTCATCATTGGTATGACTGTTGGTTAGGCTCTTCATTTGTATGACTGTTGGTTAGGCTCATCATTGGTGTGACTGTTGGTTAGGCTCATCATTGGTATGACTGTTGGTTAGGCTCATCATTGGTATGACTGTTTGTTAGGCTCATCATTGGTATGACTGTTGGTTAGGCTCATCATTGATATGACTGTTGGTTAGGATCATCGTTAGTATGACTGTTGGTTAGGCTCATCATTTGTATGACTGTTGGTTAGGCTCATCATTAGTGTCACTGTTGGTGTTGTTTAGGCTCATCTTTGGTGTGACTTTCGGTTAGGCTCATCAGTAGAGTCACTGTTGGTTAGGCTCTTCATTGGTGTTACTGTTGGTGTCTGTTAGGCTCATATTTGGTGTGACTTTCGGTTAGGCTCATCATTGGTATGACTGTTGGTCAGGCTCATCATTGTTGTGACTGTTGGTTAGGCTTATCATTGGTGTGACTGTTGGTTAGGCTCATCATTGGTGTGTCTGTTGGTTAGGCTCATCATTGGTATGACTGTTGGTCAGGCTCATCATTGTTGTGACTGTTGGTTAGGCTGATCATTAGTGTGACTGTTGGTTAGGTTCATCAATTGTGTGACTGTTGGTTAGGCTCATCATTGGTGTGATTGTTGGTTAGGCTCATCATTGGTGTGACTTTTGGTTAGGCTCATCATTAGTATGACTGTTGGTTAGCGGTTAGGCTCATCATTGGTGTTACTGTTGGTGTTGGTTAGGCTCATCTTTGGTGTGACTTTCGGTTAGTCTCATCCGTAGAGTCACTGTGGGTTAGGCTCATCATTGGTGTAACTGTTAGTGTTTGATAGGCTCATCATTGGTGTGACTGTTGGTTAGGCTCATCATTATTGTGACTGTTGGTTAGGCTCATCATTGGTGTGACTGTTGGTTAGGCTCATCATTGGTGTGACTGTTGGTTAGGCTCATCATTGGTATGACTGTTGGTTAGGCTCATCATTGGTATGACAGTTGGTTAGGCTCATCATTGGTATGACTGTTGGTTAGGCTCATCATTGGTATGACTGTTGGTTATGCTCATCATTGGTATGACTGTTGGTTAGGCTCATCACTAGCGTCACTGTTGGTGTTGTTTAGGCTCATCTTTGGTGTGACTTTCGGTTAGGCTCATCAGTAGAGTCACTGTTGGTTAGGCTAATCATTAGTGTCACTGTTGGTGTTGGTTAGGCTCATCTTTTGTGTGACTTTCGGTTAGGCTCATCAGTAAAGTCACTGTTGGTTAGGCTCATCATTCGTGTGACTGTTGGTTAGGCTCATCATTGTTATGACTGTTGGTTAGGCTCATCATTGGTATGACTGTTGGTTAGCCCCATCATTAGTGAGACTGTTGTTTAGGCTCATCATTAATGAGACTTTTGTTTAGGCTAATCATTAGTGAGACTGTTGTTTAGGCTCATCATTGCCACATGTAGTTGTTTGCAAGACAGGATTTCAGTAACTCACATGTCCAGTGACTCAGCTTGGGTTTGTGTCACCCCTGAGATGGTGTCAACCGGTGCTTTCCTCACCCACCCACACACAAACCCCTTCCCCCCACACACACATTCTAGCTAATTCACTACGTGTGTCTCTGTATCAAAATTTTCTGAACTCAATGACGTCATTATTTCTTCACTCCGGACTTGACACTAGCCTAAAAGTCATGTGACGTATTGTCATAGTTAAACTGAATTTTAAACATCTCTCTCCCTGACTCTATTTATTTAATATATGATTCTTTAAATTGTTATTACAACCAATTTTATTGTTAGCCACAGTATGAACGTGTGTTGGCATATATTTTTTTGTAGCGGCGCTCCATTAAATAAAAGTTAAAAACTATAAATTGCTATGACGCACATAGAAGTACTGAAGACAGTAAAAAAAATCATAGATTACTAAACGGTAAAAATAAAATTTAAAAAACAACACAATTCCACATTATTTATTATTAGTATTATTATTAATGGGGTCTTATTTGTGCGTGGTACACCAGTTTAGGGCTAGGCTCACTGCGCTTAGATAAAACAGAAGCACCAAAAAAAAAACAACAAATGAATATGACATTAAAAACAGCTACATAAAATTTCTACCTTGCTCATTGATCAATAATAAAGAAAAGTAAGTTTGTTTGGAATACATAGGTGTCTACTTTTTTTTTAATATTCGATTAAGTGAGTTAAACCAAAAAATTTAGTATTTCAACATTATTTACGTTTCTTAAATTGTACTAGAGATGTCCACCCACGCATAACTGATCTCTCAACTGATATCACAAAATAAAGCTCAACAATAAATGTAATTCATTGACTTCATTTTATGTATTTATTTTTAAATCACTCTGATATTATTTTGCACTCATGTGCATACATATTCTATATGAATACCCTTTGGGCAAGTTCTAGATACGCCTCTGGTAAATGATATTACGTCAAATAGATAAAGTTGCATGTGCTAACACAGTCTTATCTATAGCTACTACAGTCAACTATAGAAGTCATGTCTTGTTGACAGGCCACAGCACTACCTGCCTGCCGGCACCTGTTGCCTGGATGGTAAACGACATGACACCTCCATGACAAATTGATCCCATGTTTTGATGTACCTGCTTGACGGCTGTGATATTTTAATTGCCTTTTTGTATGTTAGTTACTTCTATGTATTAGACAAAGTTAACATGTTTAAGGAACAAGTATTTTTAATGATGATATTTTCCATCGAACAAACATGGAATTTGAGAAAAATGATCTTCATTTAAAAGTTTAAAAGCATTATTGATGAAGTATAAATATTAGTTCTTTGAGATTGTTTGAGACATATACAACTCAATCAAAGCGATCACTACTTTCATATAAATGCAAAGCTTATATAATATACTGGTCCGTCACATGGGGCCTTTGCCCTGCCATCTTTTGCGATGAAGTGTGGATACTGACAGGGTCAGTCCGTTGTAGTACCTCTGTATCGGGGCCTTTGTCCTGCCATCCTACGCGATGAAGCGTGGATACTGACAGGGTCAGTCCGTTGCAGTACCTCTGAATCGGGGCCTTTGTCCTGCCATCCTATGCGATGAAGTATGGATGCTGACAGGGTCAGTCCGTTGTAGGACCTCTGTATCAGGGCCTTTGTCCTGCCATCCTATGCGATGACGTTTACGTGGACAGCGCAGGTGGAGACGGGTTAGCTGTCTAGCATTGTCTGCTTCCACTGTCCACGCCTCTCGCTAGCATATAGGATAGATGTTAATACGATTGCCCTGTACACTTTCAGCTTAGTGACAAGTCTGAGACCATTTCGCTCCCAAACTCTCCTGCGCAGCCTTCTAAATGCAACATTTGTATTTTTGTTTAATAATATCAGCCAGCAGTCTATGAACCCGCCTGTTCATTTTGGTAAACAAGCAATCCACAAGTAGATCAACATTGAAAGCCTCCTCCCCATTTTTGTGTCATAACTGCACCGGAGCAATATCCCCTCCCAGTCTCTTTGCTTCATTTTAAATTTGATAGCTGATCTCTTTTGATTACTGATCTCTTTTGATAACTGATCTCTTTTGATAACTGATCTCTTTTGATAACTGATCTCTTTTGATAATTTTCTTTTCTCGTTTAATGTGTGCCATTTAAAAAAAAAAAATCGTTTATATGAACTTAATGTGTTCGTGTGTTTGGGGCAAAATCTTCGGACGGCTAACTGACCCACTTTTCGTCATTATATTGAGCCAGGTGGAGCCCTTTCCGGTGAAATCACATTCTATCAAATTGCCAAAAATAATTTTTTCCTGTTTTTCAAGAGGAAGATGAATGAAATAGGATTTATTCAATGGTTGCGTGTTTTTATTGTGGAGATTATTTGTGTAGCTGTTGCTTTGTATTTTGTATTTATGACGTATTTGGGTTTAAATCTTATGTCTATAAGGTTTTTCCTACCCTAAATTAAAAAAAAAATAATAATAATAAATTCCCATACCAAAAATTAGTTGCCAAAATGAAGTAAATGATAAATGACGTAAAATAATGCACACACAAAAATGCATGTAAAGGATTTTTTCGAAACCCTTTTTTTTTTAGGTGTTGTTTAATTAACATTATATTTCTTGAGTCTGATCACTAGGAACAGTCTTGGGTGTTGAGTCCAAGGAGATGGCGAAGACCTTCCGTCGTGTTCAAGGGTCAATAATCCAAAGAAGACTTCAAAAACGATCAATCCAATGTTACCTACCTTTTGCTCCCAGTCGGCTCTGTTGCTGGCCATTGTCTGTATGCATGGCATTGAAGCTTAATTCACAGTCTTCTTCACATTAAACCACGGGTCTCAAACTCAAATTATCCGGGGACCGCAGAAGGTAGAGTCTGAGTGAGACTGGGCCGCATCAAGTATTCCCTCAAAAAAGCGATTACACGTTCAATCAAGTACAGCTGTTACAATCTGCTCAACCTATATTAATAGCAAATAAAAACATGAAGGGTTCTCAAGAACTAGTCCGTCACTTTGTGTATCATTGTCAGCGGCATTATATCCCTAGGGAGAAAATAAAATTCCCGGTGATCTAAACAGTAAAAGTATTCAGCTAATAATGAGCTCATGATAAGACGAAAAAAAAATAATAATAAAAACAAAAATATAGCGATTCCACTGTCCATTTTAAAACTAAAACAATTTCAATAGGGATTCTTTGAGAATGTTTCAGATTGCTACCATTTACATAATTATGGTTGTGCACTGCCCACTAACTGACTTTTAAAGCTTTTAATATATGTATATATAATATTCGAAGAGTGTTTTCTCAAAACCGCACTTTGGCCATGTTTGACTCTTAAAATGCTATAAAATAAAAACTTTTAGTCCAATTTTACAGGGGCTCTTACCATTATAATAAATATACAAATTCAGACGTAATAAAAATCAGAATTAGAATAGTCGGTGAGATTCGACTGAAGCTGTCGCGGAGGGTCACTTTATAGATAAGAACATGGGGCCGCATTAGCACTAAACTATGCTGTCAACTAGCGGGCCGCAAAATATCGCCTTGAGAGCAACAAATCACCCGTGGGCCGCGAATTTGAGACCCCCTGATTTAAAACTTGTATTAGTTATAATTTTTTGCAATGTGAGTCACATATCTTATCTTTGATTATGCTGTATGTGTATTTACTTTGATATACTGTATGTGTATTTACATTAATATGATGTATACGTATTAACTTTGATACTTTGTATGTGTATTTACTTTGATATGCTGTATGTGTATTTACTTTGATATGCTGTATGTGTATTTACATTAATATGATGTATACGTATTAACTTTGATACTTTGTATGTGTATTTACTTTGATATGCTGTATGTGTATTTACTTTGATATGATGTATGTGTATTTACTTTGATATACTGTATGTGTATTTATTTATTTATGTTTTACGTGTATTTACTTTGATGTGTTTTATATGTATTTAAATTGATTAAGTGTACATGTATTTAAATTGAAAGTATGACAATAAGCACACACTTGACATCATAATAATAACATACAAATTAACATCATCAAAACTAATTCTCACAACTCAGCCTCACAGCTCAGCCTCAACACAGCCTCACAACACATCTTCACAAATCAGCCTTACAGCTCAGCATCACAACTCAGCCTCACAGCTCATCCTCACAGCTCATCCTCACAACTCAGCCTCAGAACTCAGCCTCACAGTTCATTCTCAAAACTTTGTGACAAAGCTCATCCTGACAACTCAGCCTCACAACTCAGCCTCTCAGCTCATCCTCACAACTCAGCCTCACAGCGTTTCCTCAAAACTCATCCTCACAGTTCAGCATCACAACTCAGCCTCACAACTCAGCCTCACAACTCAGCCTAAAAAATCAGCCTTACAACTCATCCTCACAGTTCAGCCTCACAACTCAGCCTCGCACCATAAAACGTTCACTCTTTATAAGGTGATCATCATCACTTGACGGTTTGTTCATACAGGTGGCGGGGAGGGGGGGTGGACTAAAAAGTTTAAATGTACCCCATCTTTCACTCGCACCAGTCCTTTACAAAATATATAATAAAAATATGTCGTTAAAAAAATTTGATGTCAAACTAAATACGATTCAAACAACATCCTTCGTACAAATTAGTTTCGAAAAAGTTAGTTTCGTAATAATTGCCGATGTACATTAAATTATGGGGAAGAAATAATATTTGTTTCTTTATAACAGTATTGCAAAAATTACAACAACAACAAAAAATAATGCAAAAATAAAAAAGTGTATTTAGGGATCTAGATTGGTATGTTTAGTTTGGGAAAATGATCTAGATTTGTATGTTTAGTTTGGGAAAAGTATCTAGATTTGTATGTTTAGTTTGGGAAAATTATCTAGATTTGTATGTTTAGTTTGGGAAAATTATCTAGATTTGTATGTTTAGTTTGGGAAAATTATCTAGATTTGTATGTTTAGTTTGGGAAAATTATCTAGATTTGTATGTTTAGTTTGGGAAAATTATCTAGATGTGTATGTTTAGTTTGGGAAAATTATCTAGATTTGTATGTTTAGTTTGGGAAAATTATCTAGATGTGTATGTTTAGTTTGGGAAAACTATCTAGATTTGTATGTTTAGTTTGGGAAAATTATCTAGATTTGTATGTTTAGTTTGGGAAAATTATCTAGATTTGTATGTTTAGTTTGGGAAAATTATCTAGATTTGTCTGTTTAGTTTTGGAAAATGATCTAGATTTATCTGTTTAGTTTGGGAAAATGATCTAGATTTGTCTGTTTAGTTTGTGAAAATTATCTAGATTTGTATGTTTAGTTTGGGAAAATTATCTAGATTTGTATGTTTAGTTTGGGAAAATTATCTAGATTTGTATGTTTAGTTTGGGAAAACTATCTAGATTTGTATGTTTAGTTTGGGAAAATTATCTAGATTTGTATGTTTAGTTTGGGAAAATTATCTAGATTTGTATGTTTAGTTTGGTAAAATTATCTAGATGTGTATGTTTAGTTTGGGAAAATTATCTAGATTTGTATGTTTAGTTTGGGAAAACTATCTAGATTTGTATGTTTAGTTTGGGAAAACTATCTAGATTTGTATGTTTAGTTTGGGAAAATTATCTAGATTTGTATGTTTAGTTTGGGAAAATTATCTAGATTTGTATGTTTAGTTTGGGAAAATTATCTAGATTTGTATGTTTAGTTTGGGAAAATTATCTAGATTTGTATGTTTAGTTTGGGAAAATTATCTAGATTTGTATGTTTAGTTTGGGAAAATTATCTAGATTTGTATGTTTAGTTTGGGAAAATTATCTAGATTTGTATGTTTAGTTTGGGAAAATTATCTAGATTTGTATGTTTAGTTTGGGAAAATTATCTAGATTTGTATGTTTAGTTTGGGAAAATTATCTAGATTTGTATGTTTAGTTTGGGAAAATTATCTAGATTTGTATGTTTAGTTTGGGAAAATTATCTAGATTTGTATGTTTAGTTTGGGAAAATTATCTAGATTTGTATGTTTAGTTTGGGAAAATTATCTAGATTTGTATGTTTAGTTTGGGAAAATTATCTAGATTTGTATGTTTAGTTTGGGAAAATTATCTAGATTTGTATGTTTAGTTTGGGAAAATTATCTAGATTTGTATGTTTAGTTTGGGAAAATTATCTAGATTTGTATGTTTAGTTTGGGAAAATTATCTAGATTTGTATGTTTAGTTTGGGAAAATTATCTAGATTTGTATGTTTAGTTTGGGAAAATTATCTAGATTTGTATGTTTAGTTTGGGAAAATTATCTAGATTTGTATGTTTAGTTTGGGAAAATTATCTAGATTTGTATGTTTAGTTTGGGAAAATTATCTAGATTTGTCTGTTTAGTTTTGGAAAATGATCTAGATTTATCTGTTTAGTTTGGGAAAATGATCTAGATTTGTCTGTTTAGTTTGTGAAAATTATCTAGATTTGTATGTTTAGTTTAGGAAAATGATCTAGATTTTTATGTTTAGTTTGTGAAAATTATCTAGATTTGTATGTTTAGTTTGGGAAAACTATATAGATTTGTATGTTTTCTTTGGGAAAATTATCTAGATTTGTATGTTTAGTTTGGGAAAATAATCTAGATTTGTATGTTTAGGTTAGGAAAATTATCTAGATTGGTATGTTTAGTTTGGGAAAATTATCTAGATTTTTGTGTTTAGCTTTTTAAATACGAAGTGGCAATTCGGACCCGGGTCCGAAAAGTTAGAGGTTGGGATTGAAATTTTTTTTAAATATTATTTTTCGGTTTTTTAACAAAATTTGATATCAAATGAAAGATAATTGAGTGGTCTGTATGTTTGTAAACTTAATTCTTCAATTTAATTAAAATAAACTACCACAAATAAATGACATCTGAATAGAATTTAGTCTAAATAGCGGAGATGCCATTCCGGTTTCATGTTGACTAAATGCCATTCGGATGTCATTTGTGGTCGTTTATTTTAGGTAAACTGAAGAAGTAAGTTTACAAACATACAGACCATTCAATTATCTTTCATTTGACACCAAGTTTTGTCTTACAAACCCTACAATAATTCTAAAATATTGTTTTAATAAACCCAACCTCTAACTGCTCGGACCCGGGTCCGAATAGCCGCAGCCTTTTAAATAATCTGGATTAGTGTCTGTTAAATTGTCTAGATTGCAACGTTTAGTTTGTGATTTCTAGATTGGTATTTTAAGTTTGTGATATTATCCAGATTGGTATGTTTAGTTTGGCTTCCATATGACGTCCTACTCATTTTTGTGTCCGCAATAATCCACATCTTCCTTGGTCCACCTTAAACTACCAAACGTTGTGCCTACGTTTACAATATCAACATCGACATAAAGCAATCTTTAAAAAAAAAAAAAAAAAATCCTCATAGGTTACTATTTTAAGACAAAAACCTTCCAGTTCGACAATGTTTAGCCATTATCATATGAAACAACTTTGTACTGCTAGTAACGTCTGCTAGAACAACTGTTGCCGTGTCCCGAGTTAAAGTTATTCAATATCAAAACACCCTGTCTAATCTTGCCTAAATAACAACCAGATGAAAGCAATTCACACGTTGTTGCCTATTTACCCTCTTCTGAACAAAGACAAAAAAATCAAACTAGCTGGGTACAACATTATCTCAACTGTGCCTCAAATGATGGGGGTGGGGGGTTGGGGGGGGGGGGTT
>CAXITT010000543.1:522885-552885 GCA_964033795.1 Lymnaea stagnalis | reverse complement strand
GACAGACAGACAGACAGACAGACAGACAGACAGACAGACAGACAGACAGACAGACAGACAGACAGACAGACAGACAGACAGACAGACAGACAGACAGACAGACAGACAGACAGACAGACAGACAGACAGACAGACAGACAGACAGACAGACAGACAGACAGACAGACAGACAGACAGACAGACAGACAGACAGACAGACAGACAGACAGACAGACAGACAGACAGACAGACAGACAGACAGACAGACAGACAGACAGACAGACAGACAGACAGACAGACAGACAGACAGACAGACAGACAGACAGACAGACAGACAGACAGACAGACAGACAGACAGACAGACAGACAGACAGACAGACAGACAGACAGACAGACAGACAGACAGACAGACAGACAGACAGACAGACAGACAGACAGACAGACAGACAGACAGACAGACAGACAGACAGACAGACAGACAGACAGACAGACAGACAGACAGACAGACAGACAGACAGACAGACAGACAGACAGACAGACAGACAGACAGACAGACAGACAGACAGACAGACAGACAGACAGACAGACAGACAGACAGACAGACAGACAGACAGACAGACAGACAGACAGACAGACAGACAGACAGACAGACAGACAGACAGACAGACAGACAGACAGACAGACAGACAGACAGACAGACAGACAGACAGACAGACAGACAGACAGACAGACAGACAGACAGACAGACAGACAGACAGACAGACAGACAGACAGACAGACAGACAGACAGACAGACAGACAGACAGACAGACAGACAGACAGACAGACAGACAGACAGACAGACAGACAGACAGACAGACAGACAGACAGACAGACAGACAGACAGACAGACAGACAGACAGACAGACAGACAGACAGACAGACAGACAGACAGACAGACAGACAGACAGACAGACAGACAGACAGACAGACAGACAGACAGACAGACAGACAGACAGACAGACAGACAGACAGACAGACAGACAGACAGACAGACAGACAGACAGACAGACAGACAGACAGACAGACAGACAGACAGACAGACAGACAGACAGACAGACAGACAGACAGACAGACAGACAGACAGACAGACAGACAGACAGACAGACAGACAGACAGACAGACAGACAGACAGACAGACAGACAGACAGACAGACAGACAGACAGACAGACAGACAGACAGACAGACAGACAGACAGACAGACAGACAGACAGACAGACAGACAGACAGACAGACAGACAGACAGACAGACAGACAGACAGACAGACAGACAGACAGACAGACAGACAGACAGACAGACAGACAGACAGACAGACAGACAGACAGACAGACAGACAGACAGACAGACAGACAGACAGACAGACAGACAGACAGACAGACAGACAGACAGACAGACAGACAGACAGACAGACAGACAGACAGACAGACAGACAGACAGACAGACAGACAGACAGACAGACAGACAGACAGACAGACAGACAGACAGACAGACAGACAGACAGACAGACAGACAGACAGACAGACAGACAGACAGACAGACAGACAGACAGACAGACAGACAGACAGACAGACAGACAGACAGACAGACAGACAGACAGACAGACAGACAGACAGACAGACAGACAGACAGACAGACAGACAGACAGACAGACAGACAGACAGACAGACAGACAGACAGACAGACAGACAGACAGACAGACAGACAGACAGACAGACAGACAGACAGACAGACAGACAGACAGACAGACAGACAGACAGACAGACAGACAGACAGACAGACAGACAGACAGACAGACAGACAGACAGACAGACAGACAGACAGACAGACAGACAGACAGACAGACAGACAGACAGACAGACAGACAGACAGACAGACAGACAGACAGACAGACAGACAGACAGACAGACAGACAGACAGACAGACAGACAGACAGACAGACAGACAGACAGACAGACAGACAGACAGACAGACAGACAGACAGACAGACAGACAGACAGACAGACAGACAGACAGACAGACAGACAGACAGACAGACAGACAGACAGACAGACAGACAGACAGACAGACAGACAGACAGACAGACAGACAGACAGACAGACAGACAGACAGACAGACAGACAGACAGACAGACAGACAGACAGACAGACAGACAGACAGACAGACAGACAGACAGACAGACAGACAGACAGACAGACAGACAGACAGACAGACAGACAGACAGACAGACAGACAGACAGACAGACAGACAGACAGACAGACAGACAGACAGACAGACAGACAGACAGACAGACAGACAGACAGACAGACAGACAGACAGACAGACAGACAGACAGACAGACAGACAGACAGACAGACAGACAGACAGACAGACAGACAGACAGACAGACAGACAGACAGACAGACAGACAGACAGACAGACAGACAGACAGACAGACAGACAGACAGACAGACAGACAGACAGACAGACAGACAGACAGACAGACAGACAGACAGACAGACAGACAGACAGACAGACAGACAGACAGACAGACAGACAGACAGACAGACAGACAGACAGACAGACAGACAGACAGACAGACAGACAGACAGACAGACAGACAGACAGACAGACAGACAGACAGACAGACAGACAGACAGACAGACAGACAGACAGACAGACAGACAGACAGACAGACAGACAGACAGACAGACAGANATATACTGGTCCCACCGAGAGATATATATATATATATATATATATATATATATATATATATATACGAATAGAAAGAGAGAGGCGGAGTGCGCGAGAAAGAGAAATGTTATGAGAGAGAGAGAGGGGGAGTGAATCCCCATTTTTTTTTAGTAAAGAACACATCATATTATTTTTATTTTTGAAGTTATTTGATAAATAGACGGAAACTATTGATTATTATTTTATAGCCAATAGATGTAATTATTTACATTATAATGTTTTTTATGACTGATACGTATTTAATGATAAAAATAAACGGTTCTGCTGATATGGACTATGGTATGTTACCTTGATTGTCAAGGACACCATCCCTCTTGTGCTGCTGTATTATCTCATCATTCAGTGGATCTGAGGAGAGAGTTATCGTGTGATGAAAACCAACTGTGTGTTTATTAATTTTTGTAACAAGGAATGTTACCGGGGAAGTTTGCCAGGGGATGTTACCACGGAATATACCAGGGGATGTTACCAAGGAATATACCAGAGGATGTTACAAGGGAATATACCAGGGGATGTTACCAGGGAATATACCAAGGGATGTTACATGGGAATATACCATTAGATGTTACCATGAGAATATACCAGGGGATGGTACCAGGAAATGTTACCAGGGAATTTCATTAACAAAAAATGTCTACAAAATGAGATTGTAAGTCTGTACAAGGCGATATGCTCATAAAGTCCATGAGATGCTAATACTATAAAGTAGGGCTGCACAACATACGGCACGTGTGCTGCATGCCACCAATTTGTGTCCAGCAAAGTATAACGAAAAATTTCTTTTAATATTAAGAAAATAATAATAGCTTGCCACCCCCCTGTCCTAATTTCTTTCGGCCTGCAAAAGTTTTTCATAAAGTATTCCGGCCCGCCTTACATTTTGAGTTGTGCAGGCCTGCTATAAAGCCATTCACTATCATATTTTTGTACAAGTGAATGTCGTACTATTGAACAATGGCAAGCCATAATATTGTACAAGGGACACGCAAAAATCAATTTAATACTAAGCCCATGCAAGGGACTTTCAATAAAATATCATACACGGTGCTGATTTAATGGTTTTTCATTTAGAGCTTTCTTTTAATGATATTCATATAACCCCCACAAAATATTACTCTACATGGAATTATTTGTTTAACGTTGTTCACGTTTATCCAGGTGGAGATATTTTAATCAAAGAAATACGATATCGGCCATCAATAACACTCTAAAAGTAATTAGTACTCACATGAATTCACCAAGTGGACCTGATATAGAGAAGAAAAAAAAACAAGAAAAAAAGAAAGAAAAAAAACATTATTAAATACTTTGTTCAATAAACAATCATAAAAAAGTCTTGCTTTTTCTCAAAATTTACTTGGAAATATAAATGAGTAGTATTTAGTTTTATCATAGGGAAACACTCACATGTAGTATCAAAGCGAGGAAATGAATCGCTCGCATATTTAATGCGTGGCTGATTTTCTGCTCTTCAAATTTTGTTTTATTCCTTTGGACGGCTTGAGGATTGTCTGTCAAATTAACTGTGTTAAAAGAAAGAGTAAAAATAAAAGGGGGTTGAGGGGAGAAGTAAGCAAATAAATTATTTAAAACATATTATCATCCATTATTTAGCGTGAGTTTTTATTTTCAACGCCATTCTTTATAAAAGTACAATTAATTCAGTTTAACGTTTAGCACGCACAAAATGCCAGACGACTTGAAATAGACGAGGATTCGGTGCAGTTGGTTCACGTGTCACATCGTTGTCTTGAATCGTTCCACGTCACGTCTGCTGCACCTGCTTTTTTCACCCATTTGAAGACTGGTTTACGTTTAAAGGCATTGGTCTCTTTACGTCTTTTCAAACGAGAGTTTGATTCAGCTACCCAAACACTCTAACTCACATCGTTTAAAAATTTTCCATATTCTTCCATTGCAGAGAGAAGTGAATGCGAATGCACAAATAACATTTGGGAACCACGGTACGCAATATATATGTTAAAGGCAATGTGTGAAATGCAGGCATTGTAAAGAATGCCTAGGCATTATATAGAATGTCTGGCGGTTTTAGGCAAAGTATGAAATATTTTATTTTCCTGATTAAGTTACATACTTTGCCTAGGCATTTTATACATTGCCTAGGTATTATATATAATGACAAATATACTTCAGGCAAAGTTTCAAAAGAGTGTAAAGAATTTTTTTTTAATTGGAAAAACACATTTGAATACGAAAGATAACACTAAAACTGGAAAGCAAAGGTGTCATTGAGCTACTTGTTGCAGCAAGAAAGGCTGGAGTGGCATTTTGAATTGCACTTAATTTTCCTTTTCAAACAAAGACACTTCATATTTTGGCACCTGGTCTTGCACATATACCTCACATATCCTTGACCGCTTCCTGTTGACTGAGAGATAGCAGCAGATCGGAGAGATATTTAATGGGCCGGGACGTATTCAACTCTCAATAAATCATTTGGACATACAGTGAACTGTGATATCGAATACAGTTGTTTCAAGATTCATTGTGCAGTTATAAGTCGGTAAAAGCCGTATTCTGTCTCTGTCATAACAACTGCCAACAGATTGCGCAAGTCACACCGTCACTTGTCAACGTCAGGAATAGGAACTCGCACAGTGGCTCCTAAAGGTGCAGGAGGGAATTTTTTGTCAGAGTTTATTTTCATTTTTTTGGCCTGGATTTCAAGATTCGATTTAGATTCTTTTCTAGCATCTATAGCTCTCTTTATCTTGAAACGTAAGCTGCACAAAATACCAACAAAATAACCTTTTATTTCCTCGACTCCATCGTCTTTAGCAGCATGTCCACAGATCACATGAACATTACGGTGACAGTTTCGGCACGTATGGGCACTGCTGCTTTCTTTTAAGCAGACACAACAAACACCAGAAGTGGAAGGCTCTTCGTTAACCATGACGTCATAATCAATTTGGCTTCCTCCATTAATGGTTGCATTCTCTTCAGTATTCTTTATAGCCGGCTCTGTATCTTGCATCTGACGATTTGCTTCTTCCTGCTGTGTTGTTTTTACGCTTTCTATTATTTTTTTGAGTTCTTTCTCAGTCTGCATGTCTTGCAAAATGTCAGTGGGTATGGAAGACGTTGCAATGCCAACTTTAGCTTTGCAGCGAAACAGAGCTTCATAAGGCGTTCTCTTGATCCCAGAATGAAAGGCCCTGTTATTCATAAGGCATTCTCTTGATCCCAGAATGAAAGGACCTGTTCTTCATAAGTTGGATGAATCATAATCCCTCAGCCAGTGGTCAGTTTTTTTACCTTGCATCCAAGCACATAGCTTGTTTTCGATGTCTTGATTAGCTCTTTCGACACTGCCCTGGCTTTGTGAGTGGCACGGTTTACCATGGACGATCTTACACTTTAGCCAGTACTTCTTTAGGCTGTTCACCACATTGTTGGTAAATTCCCGGCCATTATAGGACTGTACATTTGATGGAGCTCAAAGCAACGTAAATATTTCCACTAGTGTGTAGGCTACCTCTTCCGCCCTCTTGGATGTTAAAGCCCTCAGAACCACACACTTTGTGAGATAATCTTGGTACACCATTAAAAATTTATATTCCCTGTCAGGATGGGATTGAAAATCGATAAGATCGACCTGACCACGGGAGTTGAATTCAGAAAAAAATCATAGGCTTCACCACAACACCCTTTGTGACACATTTTTGTTTCTTCTGGCACGGCTCACAAAGGTGGAGGTAAAGTTCAATATCATTACGTGTAATGTTTTTATACTTGTGTGAAAGTTCGTTCAACATTCTGTCCCTTCCTCCATGTCCAATGGCCAAATGAGCCTCGTGAAGTACGTCAAATAATTCTGAATCCCTGACATAGAACTGAATAGCACTGTCGCCTTCTTTAACAGGATAGATCAACCTGCTTTTGTTCTCTACCGCCATTAAATCAGAGCGTTTCAGCAGCCAATAGTCTCGTGGTTTCATCCGAGTTGTCATCCGAGCCATTTTCACATCATCCACTAATTTTTGGTAACTAGTTTCCGTTAGAGCAACGCAGTTTTTAGCAGTATTGGCTCGCAATTGAGAAAGTTCATCGTAGAACTACCGTTGCATGTCAACATACCGTGATTCCTGATCTGAAGCTACAATGTGATCTTCCAACATCTCGGCAGCCATCTTGAAACAAAAGGGGTAGCGTCTTTGTGGATCACAACGCCACCACCAAGCAACGAATCCAACATGAATGGCGGGGTATTCTATACATTGCCGGGTCGCTCTTAGGCATTATATAGAATGCCTAGGAAGTATGTGAAATATAAACCATTTCATACTTTGCCTACAATTTTCAGGCATTCTATAGAATACCTAGGCATTCTATAAAATGCCGGATTTCACACATTGCCGGTAACATATATATATATATATATATATATATATACATTTAAGAATCAATACAAAATATAATTATTAAACTGGTATGACGTCCAAGTATTGTGAATTAATTGTTGGTATTGTTTAGATTTTTTCTCATTTATATTGTTACGAATTTAACTGTTTAGAATATATAACTTAAGAAAATAGGCTAGTTTTATTAAAAACCATCGAGTACCCGGCATGCGTTGCAATGCCACTCAAGGAAAGAAAGTGTTTTGCATGTTATGTTTCTTCAAGAGCTTTTTAATACTCAAAGTTTTTCTGGTTTTTCCATCTGGTATATACACGAATAAATGAGAAGATTTTCCGACGCGAGAACAGGCCACATACATCTGTCCATGGGCAAAGCATGGGTTTTCCAAATTTAGTCCGCAAACTTGTAGCGATTGTCCCTGTGCTTTGTAGATAGTCATTGTAGACGCGTGTCACATCGGAAACTGTAGGCGTTTGAATTCAAATGGCATATCTGTTGGAATCATTGGGGTGAATGGCAAAAGTACATCACCTAGTTTAAATTTTCCATTTAAAATAGTAACTTCAATGGAACCAATTTCGGAAGATTCATTTGAAAAAATGTACCGTACCTAATGCTTCGATATCAAAGTGCGTTTCTCGTTGCAAATCAAGAGCGAAAAGTTTGTTTGCAGATCGATTCCGAGAGGTCATTCCCAACTCATGAATCATCAATCGATATGAATAGTATTTCATGGCACTGTCTTTCTTATTCGAATTTCTCAATTTGATGTCAAAATGATATCCATCTTCTCCTTGCCAAAATAAAATAGGATATTGCAATCAAACGTATGAGCGATGAGTTTCTGAGACTCGCTGAACATCAACACTTCTGCGATGAAGAATTATATCACTTGAGTTTAATTCTTTGCCAACTATAATGATCGCCACTTCATCAATTGTTGGTGCATTGTATTGTCTTTCATGATGGCCGACAGGTGTTTAGTCTGCTCTAACTATGACTTTGTATTCATCAGTCGGCATCTTTTCAAGTGCAACTCTATACATTTGAATTAATTCGTTGTGTTGCAAAAATAACGTTTGCATTGCAGCGACGATTTCTCGTTCAGTGCCCGTATTGATATGACAACGTTGATCGATTTGCTCATCAGTATTCCCCATGAAATCATTTGAAGACATTTATTGTGATCTGTGTTTGGCATTGGCATCAGAGATACTACACGATGGTAAATTTGGCCTTTCACTTTACTTTAAATGTTGGCATGTAATTCGCGCGCACGATATTTGTTGCACCGAACGATGTCATTTGGAAACATGAATTGCATTTGCGTATGTTTGCCAAGAAATGTTTCGATTGGCTATTGTCACCTGATTCCAAAAATGATAATGGTTTTGATGGTGAATGTAATTCTCACACGTTAGGATCTCCCATCTTTTTACATGAAAACCTCGCACAATACGTACGTTGATTGTTGGCAGGAGATTTCCAGTTGTATAGTTTCTCATTAATTTATAAATCGTAAATTCCAGCGGTAAAAAAATGACCATAGTTCAATATCTACGCTGTCAAGTGTGTTATTTAATTACTTGAGGAATCATCGATTGGTTTAAAATGTATTTACATAACACAAAACAACTCCGAAATTATAAGACTCTATTCAAGAAATACTCTCAGTTGAAAAAAAAAACGCGATTTCAATTTCATTTCCGATTCTAAAATGCGTCACAAAATTCAAGCTTATTTATACACATAACAAAAATACTCTCTACACTAAAATGCAAAAACGTGTTTTCTCTGCTTTACTGCAAATGTGACATTTGTTCAAGGGCGGTAGTGTTGATATCTTCGTTATAAATTATATTGATGAAGCTCATTTAAGAAAATAAATTAAATTTAGGGTCCCCAGTCCTAATTGGAATATTGTACAATGGATGTACTAAATTTGAAAAATTTGCCGGCGGATTCAGCTACTTCCACACATGCAATAGCTCTGTTTGAAATTATAGTTACAAAGCTCTTAGAAGAAAATATGAAATTAGGGTCACTGGCCCAAACGGAATATTGTAAAATGTTTTTTTCTAATTTAGAAACATTTTCGGTAGTGCGCATTTCACTTGACCCAGTTTGATCACAATCGAATGAATGGTATAGAAATGCATACTATAATTATATAGATAATAGAAGTGTGGAAAACGAATTTAGGACCCCCCTCCACAAATGGAATATTGTAGAATTGTTGTATTACTTCAGAAACCTACTTAATATGTCACACACTCAATTTAATATCACTATTTGTATTTGATTAAAAAGCTATCCATTCATGCTTTAGCTCTGTTTGAAATTATAGTTGTATAGCTTAAAATTATAGTTGTATAGCTTATATAGAAAAAACGAACATAGGACCCCTGGCTAAAAACGGAGTATTTTAAAATGGTTGTAATCATTTAAGAAACCTTTGCGGGCGGGCGCGCGCACAACATCTCTCTAAAATTTTATCGCATTGTAATAATGTAGAGGAGCGCATACGGAAATTATTTTTTATAAAGCTCCTAATGTAAGGAAAAAAACACGAATTTTGGGCGATTGCCAAAAAACCGGAATATTTTAGTAGAGTTATAATGGCTTAGAAAAATGCTCTGGCTCTTGGACAACAACTCACCTCAGTTTTATCGCAAGCGCTTGAATGATGTAGGAGCGCATGCGGTTTGAAATTATTTTTATATAGCTCATTTTGTAAGAAACAAACATAGGGCCCCTGGCTCAACAATGAATATTTTAAAACGGTTGTGGTAATTTAAAAACCTTTGTGGGCGATAGAACAACATCTCACTAAATTTTTATCGCGTTCTGAAAAATGGTAAGGGAGTGCAAGGAAAATTATTTTTTACAAAGCACATATTAGAAAATATAAGAATTTGGATCAATGGCCCAAAAAGGAATATTTTAAAAGTGTTGTAATGAATGGTTATGTTTATAGAAAACAAATCGTCAAAGTTTTGTCGCAATCGCGTGAATGGTGCAGAAGCGCATACGGTTTGAAATTATATTTATATAGCTCGTATAAGAAAAAAACGTAAATAAGGCCGCTGGCTAAAATTGGAATATTTTGAAAAGTTTAGAATAATTTAAAAACCTTTGCGGCTGTGCTTCCAACATCTCACCAAAGTTTTAAGTTTTATTGCAATCGGATAAATGGCGTAGGAGCGCATATGAAAATTATTTTTTACAAAGCTCATTTTAGAAAAAATACGAATTAAGGGCCAATGGCAGAAAACAGAATGTTTTTAAAAGTGTTTAAATAACACCGTAAAATGCACTGGCGCATGTACAATAACTCACTAAGTTTTGTAGCAATCGCATGATTGGTGTAGGAGCGCATACGGTTTGAAAATATATTTATATAGCTCACATAAGGAAAAACGAATATGAGGCCCCTGGCTCAAAACTGAATACTTTAAAACGGTTGTAATAATTTAGAAACCTTTATGGACATACTTGCAACATCTCACCAAAGTTTTATCGGAATCGGATAAATGGCGTAGGAGCGCATATTAAAATTATTTTTTACAAAGCTCATTTTAGAAAAAATACGAATTAAGGGCCAACGGCCGAAAACAGAATGTTTTTAAAAGTGTTTAAATAACACCGTAAAATGCACTGGCGCATGTACAATAACTCACTAAGTTTTGTAGCAATCGCATGATTGGTGAAGGAGCGCATACGGTTTGAAAATATATTTATATAGCTCATTTAATGAAAAACGAATATGAGGCCCCTGGCTCAAAACTGAATAATTTAAAACGATTATAATAATTTAGAAATTTTTATGGACATGCTCGCAACATTTCACCAGAGTTTTATATGAATCGAAAAAATGGCGTAGGAGCGCATGTGGAAAATATTTTTACAAAGCTCATATAAGAAAAAAAAAAGAATTAAGGGAAAACGGCTAGGAACGGAACACTTGATACAGTTTTTAATGACTCAGTTAAATGGCCGATTATGTGGACAACAACTGACCAAAGTTTTGTCGCAATCGCATGAATTTTGTAGGAGCGCATACGAGACATACAGACATACATACAGACATACAAACATTCATTTTTATATATATAGATTTGAACTTTTTTAAAGTAGTGACGGAATGGATCTTGTCTCAAAAATTAAATTTTGTCAAGATTTCTTAATTTATTTTCAAAGGAATAAAATATTCTTTTTTGAACTTTTCAAGTGTTAACCTAAATGATAATCATATTTATATAGGGAAGACTCCACCACTTCACTTCGCAACATGCAATCATGTAACCTGCATTTGTAACCGATGTACAACAGAAAGACGAGACGAGAAAAACTACCATCATTGACAAGGAACTCGCCAGACTCAACAATGACATCGCCTGCCTCCAAGAGACGCGACTCGCGGATAGTGGTACCATCAATGAAGCCAGCTACACATCCTACTGGCAGGGCAAATCCGCAGCATAGCCTTGGCGTCACGATGTTTAATTTGCCGTCAAAACACACTAGTGGCCAGCATAGAACCTTTAACTTTAGGATCGAAGAGGATTCTGTGAGTGCGCATGTCATCAGCTGTAGGAAAGGGCAACCTATTTATTGTATGCTCCAACTCTTTATTTGACTCGAAGAGAGAAAGATCTATTCTATGAAGATCTATACAAAGAAATACCATGTGTTCCCATCCTTGAAGCATTATACATTTTGATAGACTTCAATGCTATGGTGGGAGTCGAATAAGAAACCTGGCGTTCATGCCTTAGTTATCACGGATTGGGAAGGGCTATTGATAAAGGACAGTGACTGTTGCGATTGTGCTGCTCCCATGGTCTCTGTGTTACAAACACATTCTTCAGATTAACAGAAATCCTACAGATGTCATGGCGACAACAACGTTCCCGTCACTGGTATCAGCTATACCTCGTCATCACTAGGTGTAATAGCTAGCTAGTGTACTTCACACCCGAAGCTACCATAGTGGCGGGTGAGACACTGACCACTATCGCGACTACAGGATTATTTGGGGTAAGTAAGAGAGCATCAAGAGGTCATTTGGTCCAAACACTTTTTTTAAAAAAATCAACCCTCCAGTTCCAGACATGAACCCAAACGATCAACTTCGGCGTTTTGTTGAGCATTTCTTGAACTACACGCAACAATGAATGTAGTCACTGAGACAGCTGTGAATTATATTCCCGACTTGTCAGTAATGGAAGAATTTGATGAACTTTGCAGGAGCTCCAAATAGCAATTGCTTACCTTGTTGATGGGAAGGTTCAAGGGATCGACGGCCTTCCCTCCAAAAAATTGAAAATCTGTACTACTTAAGCCCTTATCTATGCTCCTATTTATGAGCGGGGTAGCACGTAACATTCCCAAGTTGATGAGAGACGCCAACATCATACAAACATAAAGGTGACCGTAGAGATTGTAAAAATGACCGAGGAAATTCTCCTCTCCGCCTCTTTGGAAAACGTTTACCTGTTTCGCCTTTATACGATTGGAGACGAATTTACCCAGATATCAATTTTAGCTTCCGGAGTGGGCGCTCGACTATAGTCCTTGTATTCTCGTTACGTTAAATGCAGACGAAGGGTCGTGAACAGCATAAGCCTCTTTATATTGCGTTCATAGATCGGACAAAGGCATTAGACTTGGTAAGTGGGACAGGCCTGTTCAGTATCTTGCAAAGAATAGCTTGTCCTCCACGACTGCTCACAATTATACCATCTATTCACTAAAACATGCACAGTACAAAGACTGGCACACGTTTTAAAAGGCAACAGTTGCGGCGACAAAACTTGACACATATGGATCTCTATCCTCATGCCTTCCAACTCACAGTTTCATATACCCTTGCTGTGTAGCTTTGAAGCCAGTAAAATTTCTTCTTCAAGACCAGGCACAAAAATTTTCTAATTCTCTCTACATACACAGGAGCAAGAATTATCAATAAACTGATCATTGGCCATTAACATATCGAAGAAGAAGATCTGATTGTTCAGGCTGTTTAATATTGCCCGCCTCCGTGCAAAGACCATGGTAAAAGGGTAGTCATTCGTGAACTACTGTCCGCTAAGGATGCCGACTTAGCATCGCAAATAGAAGGTCTTCAGTGGCTAGTTAATTTGCATCTCACACACAATATTAACTGTTTGGACTGTCAACTAGTCTATAGAAAACATATGTCATGATGCAAGAAGCAGCTTTCCCTCCAAACATATCTACTGAAGGCCACAATCTTTCGGTCTTCGAGCATTTCATATAACTTCGATCCAGTATCTATAGTTCTCTCTCTCTTGACGATGAGGTGAACACCGGAATCGCAAAAGAAGCAACAACTATGGCTAAATTGAATAGGCGGTTAGGGCGACCAAATCATCATTTGGAAAAAACGGGACGCTTTCAAAGACGCTTGTTTTGTTGTTGTGTTGTTGTTGTTTGGGGGGGCAGGGAGGGGGGGGGGGAAACCCTCCAGTTAAAGACGGGTCCGGGGGCCTCGCCCGGGAACGGTTTATTGAAAAATGCTCATTTTAACTATGAAATCTAACCTAGTAATCTACTTGGGGCATTTAGTCTTTTCCTATGTTTCACTGATGTGATGTGTTTTTTTTTATGTCTGAACGTATACCATGACTTATACTAAAAAAATTATTGCAAACTGTGCAATCGGCTTCACTTTCTCAGCGTCCCTTTTTAATATAGTTCCACTCTTTGGATTACTCATCCATAAACTTACATTGAAGTTTGGGCATAATTATTGTTTACATGAGACGATAATATAAAATTAAAGAATAAAGTTCAACACCCAAAACAAACGCCTGTCCCTCTGACACGAACAGGCCGGCAGGGATCACACATACGACTAACACATTACACGTAGAGGTCGTGGAATCAAAATTGTTTTCTGCACAGTTACATCCTCCTCTCCCCCCCCCCCACCTGCGGCTTCAAGTCTCGTGTCTTTCGCTATACATTTACGTATAAGATCTATGCAGGGACAATGGGGTGGAGAGGGAATAGCCATCATGCGAGTGCACATTACTACTGGCACTGGCTACACTGCTAGCCAACATTTTATATGAAGCTACATTATAAATTAGGAAGTTTTAGTGATTAGAAAACTTCAAAAATGACCTGACCGAACGCCTCTAGGTCGACGAGTCACACCGCCAAGGAAACACGGCGGTGTCATATGAGACTTGCCTCTACGCGGCGTGGAAGACTAGCAGGGACGCTCTCCCGAAGCTAAAAGTCTGAACTGTCCTGACCGAATGACTCACTGGGCAAGGGGGGAGGCGACGCAAAGCCTCCTCCTCAATGAGTGGAAGCTTTCTGCCCAAACCCTTACTCATGGCCATGGAAAATAAGTCATTAACGTAGGTTCGACTGGCAGGGATTGGACGTGATCCATCCCTGGCGACAGTAGCGACCTTAAAACGCCCTCGATGCCCACTGCTGGGAGGCAGGGTGGGACCGAGTAGAGCTACTGGTGTGGTGTTGTGGACTACACCCCCTCCCTACGGATGTCCTCAAAGGAAAGAGGTCCTTTATCGCGTGTGTGACGCGTGACAGGCATGCGCGAGGCCAACAAGCAACTGGTCTTGAACGTTCGGGTGGGACGGGACACCCTAAAAATCCCCTATTTGTTCTACAACCGAACGTGTGTGGAATCAGGGGGAAATCGCACGAAGTAACCAAATTACTCCACGAACGCAATGTGGATGTGGCTCTCTTTCAAGAAATGTTGCTCCGCGGCAAGCTGTTTCACATCACTGGTTACTCACTGTACCACTGTAAGTGCGGTCGCTGCCAAAGGCTCGAAGGTAATCTTATAGTTTATCGCTTCGCACTCAGAGGCGTCGCTTCATTATAGGGCGGATTTCTTAACCAAAGAAGGTGCGGCTCAACCTCAACCAGACAAACCATTGACTCGGCTGGGAGTCACCACTTGGTTAAAAGACCATTTTAGGAACAAATGGCACGGATGTTGGGCCACAGGAGCCACTGGACGACAGCTGCACCGGAGAATGCAGCATCCGAGCAAGAGCGACCTCTGGTGGGAACTTAGACGTGGGGAGCAAAGCCTCATCACCCAAATGAGGACTGGGCACTGCGCAACACGCGGCTACCTCAATAGTATGGACAACAGAAGGGAACCAGCCTAAAGCCTATGCGGCCAAGAAGAAAAGACAGTGGCTCACTTGGTGATCACGTGTCCGAGTATTGGGATGGGGCCGACGGGAGGAACCCCGAAGCCTGCCTTAATGACTACCTCTACGGTGACGCCCAGCAGATGAGGCGTGCCGCGGAAATCATGGCAAGGGTCCTAAGAGACTAAGTCTCGACACAAAGAGTATTGAACTTTATTAGTGAATAGAAAATGTTTTGGGTTAAAGAAAACGGGACCCTTAGGCATCCCTATAGACTTTTTCAGGACAACGGGTACGATCTTGAAAAAATAGGACAATCCCGTTTTTTCGGGACGTTTCTTCACCCTAGAGCGTGCAAAAAATGTTTAACATGTTCTCCGCAACAGGCGTCTTCTATGGTTAAGCCATTTAAGAAGGATGGATAAAGGGCAGTATTTCAATGGATCTGCTGTATGGAGGAGCAAGACTTATTGGACGGCTGATGCTGCGATTTAAGGACGTTTGCAACAGGAGCATGGGAAAGCCAACGCAGAAATCAACGAATGGAAGATCGTTGCAGAGCACCGTTTAAGTTGCAAAGCAGTGTATGAAGGAGTCGTGGATGGCAGAAGATGCGCGAAACGAAGCCCTTACAACAATAAGAACAATACGGAAAGCAAAATCTAATCTTGAGTCAAGGTTCCCCGGGAAAAAATGCAGCCCAGGCTGTCATTCCAGGATCGGCCTTGAAAGCCATTTCATGAATTTTAAATATCTACTACACCGTCTCACGAGGACGAAATGATGACACACACACACACACACAAGCACACAAACACACTCACAGACACACGCATATATATATTAAAATGAATGTTAGGACTTTCTTCTTTTTAGCCATCGTAGCTATACGTTCTGTGTATGGCATGGTACATAACATGCTATATGATGACCAGAATTGTCTTACTTCTTAAAAGGATAAACTATTAATATATTATATTTTGCCCGATTTTTTTTTAAATTAACTTTATCAATATGCTTTCAAAATACTTCTTTTCATTTTCTGAATACCCATCTCTGCCAAACAAGACATTTTTATCGCTAAACTGCCAACCTTTAAACAGCAATGAAGTCACTTAGTTCAGGAGCCAAACACCATAAGTTGTCAGCGACACCAGTCTGTGCTCCTTCCAGGTCTGCGAGCGTCTTCACAATTAAAACATTCGCAGTAAGAGAACTTACACATTGGCAATTTTTTTTTTAAACGTGTACGTACCAGAATTTATCCCAACTCAGGAGTTCTTTAAACTTTTTTTGCATCGCCACATCCCTTCTTGATTTCAAAAGATTTCCTGAAGCATGATGAAATGCGCTGTTTTCAAGCTAGTTAGAAATACTTTCGATGATTTCACGTCTCATTAAAGTGGACTGTAGTAAACGTATTAAAAATTAAGAATATCGAAACTTTCTTGATGTGGCTGAGAAGAGTTGAAATAAATCATAGTAAAGTAACGTCATGTTAATTAAAAATATATAAATTCATATTTTAACAAATATAACACCTGTAAAAAAAAAATAGTAGCGGAAAAGATATAACGAGCTTCAATATTTGCTTTTTACCACTATATTTTTTTCAGATTGTATGTCGGTGTGAAGTTTGTGTGTGTGTGTGTGTGTCCTAGCTTAAAACATGTCTGGGTCTTCCCGCAGTTCCAAGTTAAGAACCCTTGTTTTAACCCCTAGACATCTATTGATTCGTGTAATTGGCAGGTAAATTTTAAAAATATAATCGTCTTGAAAAATATCTTTTATTTGCAGTTTTATTTCTTTTGAAATTGCTCGGCTCCAAACATTTCATCGGAATAATGGCATTTTTCTATTATCCGCTTGATCGAATTCTGACCACAAATGATGTTCAAACAATAGTTTCGGCCATAGCTTCTGGGTAATGTCTTTGTGTTTCTTGGTTTTTATCTATGCTTTTGTATTTACGTGTGATTGTTTGCGTTAATGTGCGTTTGCACGTCTATGTTGGCGCTTGTGCGCATTTGTGTGTTCATGTGGACGTTTGTATGTTAATGTGGACGCTTGTCAACGTTTAAGTGTCCATGTGGACGTTTGTATACGTCTGTGGACGTTTGAGTGCTCATGTGGACGTTTGTGTGTCAATGTGGACGTTTGTGGGCGTTTGAGTGCTCATGTGGACGTTTGTGTGTCAATCTGGACGTTTGTATACGTATGTGGACGTCTGAGTGCTCATGTGGACATTTGTGTGTTCATGTGTACGTCTTTGTGTTCATGTGGACGTTTGTGAACGTTTGTGTGTTCATGTGGACGTTTATGTGTTCATGTGAACGTTTGTGTGGTAATGTGGACGTTTGTGAACGTTTGTGTGTTCATGTGGACGTTTGTGTGTTCATGTGAACATTTGTGTTTTCATGTGAACGTTTGTGTTTCCATGTGGACATTTGTGTGTTAATGTGGACGTTTGTGTACTTTTTTTGTTTATGTTGACGTTTGTGGGCGATTGTGTGTCCATATGGGCGCTTTGGGGCATTTGTGTGTCCATGTAGACATTTGTGTGCGTTTGTGTATCCATGCGGACGTTTGTGTGTTTTTGTGGACAAGTGTCTTCATATGGAGGTTAGTGTGTTCATGTGAACGTTTGTTGGCGTTTGTGTATTAATATTCATGTTTGTGGACGTTTGTGACTTAATGTGGACGTTTGTGGATGTTTGTGTGTGCATTTGGAGGTTTTTGTGTTCATGTGGACGTTTGTGTCTTAATGTGGACGCTTGGGAACATTTGTGTGTTTATGTGGACGTGTGTGTCTTCATATGGACGTTTCTGGACGTTTCTGTGTCATGTGGACGTTTGTGTGTACATGTGAACATTTATGTTTTTATCTGAACATGTGTGTGTTTATGTGGAAGGTGATTGGGGTTTGTGTATCCATAAGTGCGTTTGTGGGCGTTTGTGAGTCCATATAAGCGCTTCTGTGCAATTGTGTTCCACGTCGACGTTTGTGGACGTTTGTGTGTCCATGAGAGTGTTTGTGGGCGTTTGTGTGTCCATGTGGGTGTTTGTGGGCGTTTGTGTGTCCATGAGAGTGTTTGTGGGCGTTTGTGTGTCCATGTGGGTGTTTGTGGGCGTTTGTGTGTCCATGAGAGTGTTTGTAGGCGTTTGTGTGTCCATGTGGATGTTTGTGGGCGTTTGTGGTTCCATGTGGGCGTTTGTGTATCCATTTGTGGGCGTGTGCGCAGCCATATGGTCATTTTTAATTGTTTGTGTGTCAATGTAGACGTTTGTGGGTCTTTGTGTGTCCATAGGGGTGTTTCTTGGCATTGTACATGTGGGAATTTGTTTGTCAGTGTGGACGTTTTTGGGCTTTTGTGTGTCCATAAGGGGGAGTTTATGGGCGTTTGTGTATCCATTTGGGCGTTTGTGGATGTTTGTTTGTCAATGTAGGCGTTTGTGTATGTTTATGTATCTATGATGGCGTTTGTGGGCGTCTGTGTTTTTATTTGGGTGTTTGTGTATCCATTCGGGGCGTTTGTGTGTCCATGTCGCCGTTTGTGGGCGTTTTCCGTGTGTTTGTTTGTGCTTTATCTGTTTGTGTGTGTTCATGTGTGTGTGTTTATTTTTGTTTCTTTTAGTGTTTATTGGCGTGATTGTGATTGTGTTTGTGATTGTGTGTATTTTTATGTGTGCTTTTCTGTGTTTTGTGTGTATGACTCTGTGTTTGTTTTTGTAGGCGTTTGTTTGTGTGAGTGTTGGTGTGTTTAGGTGCGTTTGCCTACGAATCTGTGTGCGTGTTTCTTGTGAATTTTTGTGTTGTGTTTTCTGTGTGTGTTTATGTGTCTTTGAGTGTGTGTGTTTTTCATGTGCGTGTTTTATTGTGTTCAACTGCGTGCATGCATGTGTGTTTGTATTGAGTTATGGGATAGCTCTTCTCTAGCACGTTGTGGTATGTGTGAGTAGACCGCCCAGCGATGCGTCGTCTGTCGTGTGAGTAGAGTCCTATCAGCACGCCGTCCTATCGTTGCAGGCTATGGCTTGGTCTTTCGGACGGGTATCTGAGGAGCTCTGGGAATCTGGCCTCATCGAACAGATCCTCAATCCAGATACCTAGGTGTGATGATTTTAATGTGGCGATACGGTGATATAGTCACCAGGGAATATGTGAATGATGATAAAAGTAAAAAAGGGAGCAGCTTTCTAATATTCTAAAGGTAACAGATCCCTTTCTAGCGACAACGAATTCAGATCAAAGCATCGAAGTGGATAGAAGATTTATTATATCAATATCCATTGTGGATAGCCTTTTTCGTCATCAACATAGTTGGCGCAAGCGTGTATGGCCAGCATTAACTCATGGCAGAGGATTCTTTTCGAACATAACTATACAATGAATTATAATTATAAATAATTGATGTAATATAATAGATACAAACAACTATAATGGATAAAATAATGGATAACAACTATCCAGTGGCTACATCCCCATCCATACGATGGGATGAAGTCTAAGTAAATGTTGAAATGGTCAACACGTGTCCTAGTTTGGAGGCGCGTGTCGAACTTGGAGAAAATAAAGGTTACAAATTGAGAAAATATAGGGTTCTAAAATTCATTCTAATCAGAATGATCATAGAATTAATGTTAATTAATGATAATACATGGTAATACAATGCATTTAATAAAAGGAATCAAATAGAAATGTTCATCGAACTCACAAGGTGTTAGAAAAAGCCGGCTTCACGGTGCATCAATACGTTGACTGGGTAATCTTGTGAGGCGATCTTAAAAGGAAGAACTTTTACAACGGTATATATAATGAGTTTACCTTAATCTTTTGCTGTCATCCTTCCGTCACAATGTGACGCTGGCGTCGGCTTCTCAGGGCGAAATCCGCAAAGGCCTGGGATTATTCTTCAAGGAAGATAAGCTGGTTCCCAACAACAAATCGCCTCTCTCCACGCCGCTGGATAGCCCAAGGGAACATCATTGGATGATACAGCTTGGCACCAGCGGTCTCATTGTTTATAAAAAATAATGTCAATATCGATACTCTCCCCAATCGATGTATGTAGAATGTATGGAGGAACGAAATTCAAAATATATAAATATTTTGGTTTTGGCTTCGGTTTCGGCCGAAAGTTACTTTAAGTTTTTTTGTTTTTTTTTATTTCGGCTCCGGTTTCGGTCGAAAGTCACTTTTTTATCTGTCGGGCTAGTTTCGGCTTCGACTGAAATCAAATGTTCGGTCGGTCTTTGATATACACATATTCTCACATTCTGAAATACAGGGTCACAGGCACATACTTACATAAAGTAAGAAATACCTGGAAACACAAATACACTGACATTTACAAAGCCTCCCACACATGGAAATACACACATTCTGATAAACATTGCCCCAGAGACATACTTACAGTTGTATCTGAAATACACAGCCCCCCCCCGCCCCACACATACATAGTTACAAGTCTCCGAAATACATAACCACACACACACATAATTATCTACATTCTGAGATACTTGGCCACACACACATACTTACATACAGTCCAAATACATAACCACACACACAATAATAGCTAGATGCCACTTTGCCTTCCGGTTTCGTAATAAATTAATTACAACACACACACACACAGTTGCGAAACCCCCACAGCCAGGGATTGACGTTTACGTACAAAAAGTCTCAATACGTGCTGACCAGTAAATGACGTAATCAGTCGATCGCTGCGCTTTGTAGGGCATGTGATCCCGATTAAAAAGCATGTAATTCTATGAATCACATCAAATAAATTGTAGTAATTAACATATGATCTTATTAAGAGCAACACGATAGGTGTGGGAATTGGGTGTCCTAGTCTATTACATTATATACTCCCCCACCCTCCCTGCAAAATAAAATGAAAATACACCACAGAGTTGAATAACTCGAGAACTTTTTTAACTTCAGTGAAAACCATACTCACATACAGTCTAAAATACCAGGCCACATACACATACATACATTCTGAAATACATGGCCACACACATATACTTACATATACTCTGAAATACATAGTCACATATACATATACATATAATCTGATATGCCTTCCCCGACACACACATACTTACATACATTCTGAAATAAATTTCCCCCACATACATAATTACATATAATATAAAATACATGGCCCCACACACACAAACTTTTTAAATAAACTGAAATACATTGCAACATGTACAAATACATAAATTTTGAAACTATGGCCACACACAAATACTTATATATACTTTGAAATAAATTGCCTCCCACACACATAAATACACACATTCCGATATACTTCACCAGCAGACATACTTACATATAATCTAAAATACATTGCATCCCACGCAATTACTTATTTATACTATGAAATACATGACTATATACACATACGTACATGCAGTCTGAAATTCAAGTCCACACACAAATACTTACATACACTAGAAAATACATGGCTATACACGCATACATACATACAGTCTGAAATAAATGGCGACATACACATACTTACCACACAAATAACACAGCCCTGTGTTGGCGTTCATTGCTGCAGACCAGTAAATGACGTAAGTCCGACGCCTACGGGCCTTTCTTTGGGCACGTGACCCGATTAAAATGCAGCCAGGTTGTCAAAAATATTGAACAAATTGGAGTAATTAGTCTCTGATCTTATCAGGATAATCAGTGGCTGATTTTAATTTTCCTTCCAAACGTATATAAGCGTACAGCTTTCCTTTCGTAGTCCACAAAACTCCAGAGTCGTACTGCGAGGAAAGGAGGCAATCCGCCCTACAAACGTTTGAAAGGTCTGGACTTTGACAAGAGAAGTTTTAACGTTACAAGTGTTTGAATCGCAATCATAAAATAAAAAAAAAATGATTCTGAAATTTGTATCTTTTGCTGTCTTTGTACAGGTGAGTGGCGGCATTCTATCAGTTTATATTACAAACATAGATTCATTAAAACGAAATTGATATTCTCCATTTTAAAAATATATCAAACAAAATAAGAACTACACATTCCTTTCAATAATTATATTAGATTAAAGGTATAAATATATATTTTAAAAAAATTAAAACTAGCCAATATAAACGGCGTTACACGGGATTGCATTCGGAAAAACAACAACTTCTACAGCCTTTTAATTAACATTGAAATTAAGCTCCAAGTAAAAAAAAAAAAAAATAGTAAAAAAAAAATGGATGAAATTGTCTCCTATAAAACACATTCGAAATAACTTTTGTAAACCTTTCGTACCCTGATGGGATCCCGATCCCCGTAAGTTCTTATTACCGTCGGTATCCCGATGCCGGTGGTATTCCGATGCCGATGAGATCCTAATCCCGGAAGAATCATAATCTCGGTAGGACTACGATCCTTGTGCGATCCCAATTCTTATGGGTTCCTGATTCTTTCGGGATCCCGTTTATCGTTGTGATCAAGATCTCGATGTGAACCCGATCAAGGTTGTATTATAATTCCAGTTTGATTCCACTGGGATCCCGATCAAGTTGGGATGCTGAAACCGGTGGGCTTCTGGTACCCGTGGGATGTCGATAACGCTCGGTTCCCGATCTTGTCGAAATTCCGATCCCGGAGGGTTCCAGATCCCATCGGTATCCCATTTCCCGGTGTGATCACGTTACCAGTTGTATCATAATCATCGTGTTATCCCGTTTCGCAGTGGGATCCCGATACTGGTGGGATCCAAACCCTGGTGGAATCCTGATACTTGTGTGATCCCGTTTCCCGGTGTGATCCCGATCCCAATATAATCCCGATCCTGGTAGGTTCCCGATCTTGATGGGTTTTCTTCGCCCGGTTGGGTCCCATTTCCTGGTGGGGTCCCTTGATCCCGTTACTCGATGGGAGCGCGTTACCGGTGGGTTCCAGTTTGCTCGTTTCACTTTAGAATCCTGTTCCTTGTGAGGATTTTGTTCCCAGTGGGATTAGATTAAATCCCCAGGAAAATATAGAAATGGATAGAGCTAAACTGACATTTCAATAAGCCTTTAGATACCAACATATATACATGAAGAACAGTATACAACTGTTTGAATATTCTAGATAACATTTAATACCCTCCTTGACGCGAGCAAAAAATGTCTTTTCCAAGTAATAATTTTTCGAATACAAAAAATTATCCAACTATATGCACTATTATAACTAAAGTATATTTAAGTTGAAAGAGGGGCCCCAGTGGTGGCCCATTCCATTATTGTGCCGAATCAGTTTTGCATTCAGATAAATTATGGAGTTTAAATTTAAAATTGTTCCCAATAAAATCTATTTAATGCATCACAAATGGCCTTTTAAAATTATATAAATTTCTGGCAAATTTTAGATTGGATATTCTTTGTTTTAAAACCACCAATATTTCAATACGGACAATGATGTGTATTGCTACCCCATATATTACCATTAATTCACATACAATCTATAATTTTGTCCAAGCTTATTTGACATTCATATTGCTTTAATAAGGAACTAATAAATGAGTCCCCCAGCCCCAGAGGAATGGATATTATGAGTTCGGTACCCTTCGATATTTGAATATGGATAATCAAGTGTATGTGTGCTAAGTTTGCTAAGAATATCCATCTATTCATGTATGAGAAATTGTTGGGAATTTTATTTATATAGCTCCTATAATTTAAACAAAATCGAATTCGGGGCCACCGGCCCCAAACGAACTGTTATAAAATTTTGATATCCCCCTGTATTTGATTCTGGATAAATTGACATATGTATATATATATGTGTGTATATATATATATATATATATATGTGTATATATATATATATATATATATATATATATATATATATATATATATATATATATATATATATATGTACATACACATTTATATATATGTCAAGATCGGTCAAGATCCATCAATCCATGGAAAAGCTTTTTTGGAACAAACATAAAAAAACCTCCCTCCTACTGTTATGTTATCGGCGATGTGTGAAGTTCAGGAATTGTATAGAAAGCCTAGGGCTTATATAGAATCCCTCAAGTTTTTAGGCAAAGTATGAAATATTTGAGTTTAGTGATTATGTCACTTACTTTGCCTTGGCATTTTATTCATAGCTAGGTATTATAAATAATTACAAATATCCTTCAGGCAAAGTTTCAAAAGAGAGTGATGAAAACTTTTTCACTGGAAAAACATATATTTTAAAAAAAAGAAAGAAGAAACAAGAAATAAGTAAAATGCGTTCTTAAATACGAAACCGGAAAGCAAAGGTGGCATCTATCTATTAGTTACTGCCAGTAAGGCTGGAGAGGCATTTTGAATTGCACTTCATTTTTATTTTACACAAAGACACTTCGTGTTTTGGCACTTGATCCTGCACATTCACCTCAGGAATCCTTGACCGCTTCATGTTGAATTAGAGATAGACGCAGATCAGAGAGGTAGTGTAGTTTATGGTTAGGGACGTCTTCAACTCTCAATAAGTCATTTGGACATACATCGAACTATGATATCGCATACAGTTGTTTCAATATACATTGTGCAGTTCCAAGTCAGTAAAATCCGTCATCTGTCATTACAACTGCCAACATATTGTGCGAGTCACCACTTCCCATGTCAACTCAGGAGTAGGAACTCTCACACTGGCTCCTAAAGGTGCCCCATGTCAACTCAGGAGTAGGAATTCTCACACTGGCTCCTAAAGGTGCCCCATGTCAACTCAGGAGTAGGAACTCTCACACTGGCTCCTAAAGGTGCCCCATGTCAACTCAGGAGTAGGAACTCTCACACTGGCTCCTAAAGGTGCCCCATGTCAACTCAGGAGTAGGAACTCTCACACTGGCTCCTAAAGGTGCAGGATGGAACTTTTAGTCAGAGTTTATTTTCATTGTTGTTGTTTTTTGGCCTGGAATTCAAGGTTTGATTTAGATTCTGTACAAGCTTCTCCAGCTCTCTTAAACTGGAAACACAGACTAACCTTCTATTTCCTCGTCTCTATCATCTTTAGCAGCAATGCCCACAGATAACATGAACATTAACGGCGACAGTTTCAGCAAGGTATGGGCACTGCTGCTTTCTTTTAAGATGACACAACAAACAGCAGGCACGGAAGGCTCTTCGGTAACAATGCCGTCAAAATCAGTTTGCTTTACTCCATTACTGGTTGCGTTCTCTTCAGTATTCTACGTAGTAAGCTCTGTATCTTGCATCTGGTGATTTGCTTCTTCCTGCTATATTCTTTGTTCGCTTTCTATTATTTTCTTCCTCAGTCTTCATATCTTGCAAAACGTTAAGTGTTAGGGAAGACGTCGCGATGCCCACTTTAGCTTTGCAGTCAAACAGAGCTTCATAAGGCGTCCGCTTAAACCCAGAATGAAAGTCCCTGTTCTTCATAAGTTGGACGAATCGTAATCTCGCATAGCTGATATCATGTTTTCAATGTCTTGATTAGCTCTTTTGACACTGCCCCGGCTTTGTGAGTGGTGCCTGGCACCCCTTGACGTATATGCCAACTGCCACCCCTTAGCTACTCCTTTTGCTACTGGGAAATTTCTGGGAAAAAAACACTTGGAAAGAATCAAAGATTAATGGCGGGGTATGCTATAAATTGCCCGGTCACTCTTCGGCATTGTATAGAGTGTCTTGGAAATGTATGAAATATAAGCCATTTCATAATTTGCCTACAAACTTAAGGCATTTTATATAATTTCTGGGGAATTCTATACGATACCGGATTTCACACAAATCTAAAAGCTTTTATAAATACACATTAATATAATATGAATATTTTCGTAGTTTTGAATCTTATGTGAAAGACTTTCAAAAAATATCTTAATAACAAACTGATCCATAGAAAAAGAAAAAAAATATTTAAAACTGTTTTGATGTGTCTACTTTTCTCCGCTCGATGTCCATGCTAGTCCGCCTAGTATTTATATTCTCATTCATGATTTAATTTAATTACATATTTGGTGTACTTAACTTGAAATAATTTGTCTCCTCTTTTTTCTTCAGCTGATTTCTGGTTTTGCTTGTAAGTACTTTTTAATAAATATAATATATATTTCTTTTAAAAAACGAATTACCATGCAGCTATTTGTCAAGTGGACACACTCCACAGAGATGCAGACATGTTAAAGAGTATTTAGAGTCATGACACTTTAGTTTATTGGGAAATTAGAGGGGGGGGGGTGAGGAGGGCATGGGAGACGAGGCTTAAATTCTTCACTTCTGATCCCAGCAACTCATTTTCTTAAATCCTTTAACTTCACTGGCTGGAGACACAAAAAAATATGACGTCTAACTGGCCCACTTTCAGTCAACATATCGAGCTTAAACTTGGCACACAGACTTGTTGCCGATGATAACACATCCTTTCCAATGTTCAGCCCAACGACCGCCGTAAACCCCGAAAAATTAGTTTTTCATGTTCATCAAAGGAAACTTAAAAGAAAACTCCCCATACCTGCGCTAAAGATTTATTTTTTTTAAATTATCAATAATGCGTTTGGTGCGTAATATTTTTGGTTTTCTTTTGCAAGCCTTCAGGGAGGGATGGGGACTAATGGGGATTCTAATAAAGTGCGTTAGTTCTATGCATATATTGTCAAATTTTCAGCCCCTACCCCAATTGCTCTATATTACCTAAAACCGTCCTTGTATATTTCATTTTATAACGGATTTAGGAACAAATATTTTAAGGGGTTGTTTAAATAAATGATAATTAATATTTAAATTTGTGTTCGTGTCTTAAAATGATATTTTAGTGTCATGCGTCTGACATTTAAAAGCACGTCCAAATTTAGCGACAATAATTTAACTGTTTTATTCTTCTGCTGATACAAACAAATAAGATGTCTTAACGCTAAAGCAGGGGCGTTGGTTTATTGTAGTGTGCTCATAAAATAAAGATGAAATACGACAATAAAGATGTGAAAATTGGGTAAAGTGGAATGGTCTTGCCAGATTAATGTAGAAAATCAAATCAAATAGCAATGGGTATTTTCAAACACTCGAAGTTTAGTTGGAGATATCTTCAAGAGATAGCCTCTCTTTAGTCAGTAATTGTGTGTTTTACAGAAAATTATCACCCAACATTTAAATTATTTCTGATAAAGCTAAATGCCAAGAAACGCACTATTACAATATAAATTAACAAAAATTCCTTCTTTTTTTTTTGAAAGTGGGCTGATGTCACTGATATGTGACTACATGTCTCAAAATATATCATTTCAATTAAGCGTTTAATATTTAATTATTCTGTTTGCTTTTAGTCAAGGTGGAAGATATCAATCTGTTTGGCGTCAACAGGAGAGCGTCGCCAGAGAACAAGGGAACTCAGCAACTGGGTACGATAACATTCGCATGTGTCGTTTGTTTTAATAAAACAATGCTAAGGTAGCCAGTCATTTAAAACAAGACGCGTGGTGAACCACCGCACTTAATAGACTTTAAAAATGCCCTGTGCTGCGTACCGTTGTATATTTTCTCAAATTAAAACCGTTTTAAGATTTTCTCTCGTTAGATGAAAATACGTAACAAAGGAATGAGTACCAGTCTACAGAGAAATAAATATGCCTAAGCAGGTTATATTACTGTAAATATTACTATTCAATGTTACTATACTATTAATGTATATAAAATACCTAAATCAGATATACAAAAATAAAGACAGTAATTGCTTACAATACAGCAAGTTAAAATGTATTATCATCGAAATGTGTAAATAATAAATACACAACCACAAAGAGTAAAGTCGTGTAAAGCTTTTATACGTATCTTACGTCTCCTATATCTTTTGTCTTGGAAATGTAGCAAATATCTCTGCCGACTGGAAAAGCTGCCGGCTTATTTATTGGGAGGGAGTTGGAACCCTCCGGAAAATAAAGTCTAGTAATTTTATTACCCGAGCACATTCTTTACCTTTTATTTAAAATATATTCCATTTTCAAGAAATGTTTCGCATTCAAAGGAGGGATTGGAAGTGCTGCACATTTAATTGGTCACGTCAATACAAAAAAAGGGGAGATAAGTGGTGGACGTTACATCTCTACATTGAAATAAAAAATTAAAATTAAAATAACACGACATAATACCTGTTAAAACATCTCTGTTTATTTTAAGACATAAAACTTTCGTGTTAAGATTCGAGAGCGACATATTCTCATCGTCTCGTCATGGTGTCTTCAACAGTGTGCAAACAGAAGCCGCTAGAACTCGGCATCGTCCTTGACTCCTCAAGCTCCATTGCCACAAAGGACTTCCAGACAGGCATCAAATTCTTGCAGGATTTTCTCCAGCACTTCGATATCGGTCCCGACCCTAATGACGTCAGAGTGTCCATCATCACATACGGCAATGGCACTTACCCAGATGTAAGATTTTCTAGAAAACTGTCCTCATGTTAGAGGAGTGACATTGGACCTTAAAATATGCTTGATATTGTTCTGATGTACAAAGTTCTCTGCCATCGATACAATAGTTCTTATTTAAAGACCTTAGGCGTACGTGTTGAGGGCGTCTCGTTTACTTTAATTCATCTTTTCTCGTGAATGAACTTAAGCTGATCCCAAGCCCGGCAGCGCTATTATGGTGTGGCTAATTAAAATAGTCTCCTTTGACCTCGATTACAAATAAATACAATATATAGCTTGTATAATTATAATCTTTTAGAATATATTAGATTGGTCGAGGTGCATATTCAATGCGTAAGCCCTTTCTATAAATATCAGTAAAACAGACTTTTAATGCTCGGACTACGATAGAGATGAGCTGTACGAGACAGAGATCGTTTACTTATGTTTTGCCGTGTGTGTTTATTTTCCGATTTCAACATTTTACCTTTTACAACATTGTGTCTTCTTCAACATTGTAACGGTACAAGCCATCATTATACAGTAAGTGATACGCTCTAATTTGATTTCTTTTAGACTTAGTATTTTATCCTTAACATAATTAAAATAATTAATTGTAATTAGCCCTAGTTTGGGTAGCGTTTCTATAGTATTGTATATAATTTATGATATCGTCTTTTGTTGTGTACTTTTTTTCAACGAGCCATATACTTAAATACGAGATTAAATTCTCTATATTGATAACAGTATGTAACATACGCTACCGTCGTTTTGGTAGGACCAGTTTTAGATATACTCAACCGGCCAACTGTTTTGCACTGTTTTAATTTTAACCAAAACCAGCAGGAATTCGTCGTGTACTCTCATTTGTTATGACACTTTCCTTTACAACTATCTGGATGCGCAACCAGCCAACAAATCTTATGTTTTCAAAAGTTAATGAGAGACATTTTTTGTGTTTAATATTCAAGCTAAAGTAACGATGTGTTTTTTTTTCTGCGCTGTGTGCTATGTGGTTTTTTAATGCTGTTGTCAACGTTATTTGTGAAGCGACGTGGAGAAACTAAGAGGCTGTAACACCACATAGAACTAACACCATTGAAATAAGTTCTATAGTTTTCTCCCTAAGTTTGTATATATTGAATTGTGGACTTACCGCATCTGGTTAACGCCAATTATGATAGGATAAATTTTGAAATTTAAAATTGTTTGGCCTAAGAAGTGAAAAACGATTTTTTTTTAAATTCTTGAACATATGCATTCTGCTTATATTTCCGGAGTTGGAGACATCCAGGGGATTCTACACGGGGGGGGGGGGGGGGGGGGGGGGG
>CAXITT010000543.1:480388-522538 GCA_964033795.1 Lymnaea stagnalis | reverse complement strand
ATATGTCTGTGTATATAAAGATATATATATATATATATATATATATATATATATATATATATATATATATATATATTCAAAACTGCAATTTTTCTTCTACAGCGTGCCTTTAACTTGAACACATACAGAAGCAAAGAGGGTGTGATCAGTGCTATTGGTAATATCACCCACATGGCGGGTGATAACACGGACACAGGATTGGCCATCAAATACATGCGCGAGGCTCAGCTCGCCAAAAGTGTGGTCAGAACAGGAGTCGCAAGAGTGGGGCTGGTCATCACAGATGGAAAGTCTCAGGAGTAAGTTGGAACTTTTAACAATTATACGACCAAACGTCATGCTGCTTAAGAACAATTTTAATATGTGTATGTCTTCCAAATATTTTTTTTGTGTGCAAAAGTCTACGTTTTCCGATTATGCTTACTCTAGTCTGCTCCCGTACATGTCAAAAAGTCAATATTTATATTTCACATTTTATGTTCATTTTTAAAAACACATTTTGCTATGGTGTTAGGTAAATTGAAACGCTTCCGCGATGGGGGAGTTATCTTCACAGAGACTTAAACGGCGGGAGATAAGCAGACCTGCCACTAATAACCGTCAGTAAAGTTGTTTCTTCCCCACAGCTGGTTGACAACTAATGAGCAATCTCAGTTTGCTCGGGCAGACGGTAT
This sequence comes from Lymnaea stagnalis, assembly GCA_964033795.1. NCBI lineage: Eukaryota > Metazoa > Mollusca > Gastropoda > Lymnaeidae > Lymnaea > Lymnaea stagnalis. The sequence continues at coordinate 521,864 of CAXITT010000543.1, read as the reverse complement.
CACCATGTTTGCCATTGGCGTGGGTAGAAGCGTCAATAAAGAAGAGCTGATCAAAATCGCAGGGAATGAAAGCAGGGTGACGAACGTCAGCGGTTACGATTCCTTGAAAAACATCATCAACACTTTAGCCGACGAGATATGCATCAGTGAGAAGAAAATGTTGTTGTTGTTTAGTTTTTCTTTTGGAACTGTCACATTAATGAAACTTTAAGTGATTATTTCTTCAAAAATCGTTGAAAACAATTTTTCAAAAATGTTCAACATCTGTGTACCCTTGTCAATAACTTTGTTAACACTGAGTACCCCTCACCCCCACCCAAACATTTCCCGTACCTCCAGGGGTTCGCGTACTAAACTCTGGGAAAACACTGATTTAAACAAGAAATTTAAAAAAATAAAATATTTGTTTGTTTTGACATTGATGCATTATCGTTATCTCATACTTACTTGTATACTTAGCTTCATATTACGTGTTATTTCCGCTCACAGTGACGCCCGAGCCAACCACACTCCCACTACCACAACCCCGTAAGTAAACTGAAATCTCCCTTTCATTCCACATATGACATAGATAGTAAACTTTATAATGGATGATGTAGTTAATGATGCCAAAAAAAATAATTTGTTTATATAAGTTTGTTAGGCAATTGAATGCGATTGATAAAACACTTAAATATGTTAATTTATTTTATAACGTGTTTTTTTGTGTATTCACAGAGAAGCTCATGACAACCACACTCCCACCACCACAACCCCGTAAGTAAACTAAAATCTCCCTTTCATTCCACATATGACATAGATAGTAAACTTTATAATGGATAATGTAGTTAATTAAACAAAAAATAATAATTTGTTTATATAAGTTTGTTAGGCAATCGATTGCGATTGATAAAACACTTAAATATGTTAATTTATTTTATAACGTGTTTTTTTTGTATTCACAGAGAAGCTCATGAAAACCACACTCCCACCACCACAACCCCGTAAGTAAACTAAGAGCTCCCTTTCATTCCACATATGACATAGATAGTAAACTTTATAATCGATGATGTAGTTAATGATACAAAACAAAATAATATGTTTTTATAAGTTTGTTAGGCAATCGAATGCGATTGATAAAACACTTAAATATGTTAAATTATTTTATAACGTGTTTTTTTTATATTCACAGAGAAGCTCATGCCAACCACCTCCCCCCCAGATGATACACGTAATTAAACTAAAATCTCACTTTCATTCAATAAATGACACATAAATTAAACTTTATAATGGATGATATATTTAATTATACAAGACAAAATAATATATTTATATTAGTTTGTTAGGCAATCGAATGCTATTGATAACAATTTAATATGTCAAATTATCTTATAATGTTGCTCATATATATATATTTATTTATTTATATTACGCGCAGCTTGCTGTATTAAGAAACCGGCCGACGTTTATTTTGTGTTTAGCCAAATGGAACTTGGCCTTGAAGCTACAGAATGGACCGCTGTCTTCATCTCGGAAACCATCGATGCTCGTGACATGATTAACGGTTTCAGGGTAATTGTGCTTTACTTTATCGCTCCACGACCATTTGTCCCTCACGACACAACTAGACTAGATTTCCTTGGCATGCCAAGACGAGATTTCCCGGGCACATCATCATCATCATCATCATCATAAGTGGCGCTACAGCCCATCTAGGGCCCTGGCCTGCTCCATCACATCCTTCCTTTCGGAACGATCCATTGCTTTCGGCCTATATCCGTGAACCTCTAACTGGTGTAAGTACTTCTCTACATCGTCGATCCATCTCATTCTTTGACGACCGCTGAGTCGTCTGCCCCTAAGATTCTGACTCTAAATCACTTTTCCTTCTCTAAAATCCGGCAATATCTCCTGGCCAGCGCCGTGTGCCTCTTTTTATTATTACGAATATGTGTGGGTCTTTGCACAATTGGTATAGATAGCTCTTGGATTGTACGGATTCTCCAGATATCATTTTCTAACACTTGGCCGTATATTTTTCTGAGGAATTTCCTCTCCCATATATTAAGCCGGTTCTCTGCTTTTCTTGTAAGCGACCAAGTCTTAATAGCATAAGTCACTAGCGTTCTTATCATAGTGGTGTATATTGTCTTCTTTGTTCCCCTTTATAGGTTTTTGCTTCCAATTAGCTTAATAAGACTCAAATGGGAGCGGTTGCCTGCTGTTATCCTTACTTCCACATCCGATATTATTTCATTGTGCTCGTTTATAGTCGCCCCTAGATATTTGAATGTAGCCACTCTCTCAAATGTGTGGTGGTTTTTACTGACGTCATCGGCGTGTGTGTTTCATGACATTATCCTATATTGTGTCTTCCCTGGCACACCTCCATCAGGATTTTTCCCGTGGAATGCGATTGAAATATGATTTAAAAAATCCAAACTGATTTTAATGTTATCTACGCGTACCGATATTATAATTGGTGTTGTTTAAAAAGGTGATATACTTAAAATTAACACGAGAAAGTTTTTTTTTTAATTACTTAATATCACATAAAACAGTTTTATTTGTTTAAGTGCAAATATCTCGTGAATAAAAATCAAATAAAAACTGTTTAATGTACATGAAGTCGTTTAAAACAACGAAACTTCCTCCTTAAAACAACAATTAAATATTCTTCTGACACAAATAAGAGCGCCCACCATTAACTTTCTCATTAGGTCATTCACATGTAAAGTTTCCATAATGAATTCGATGAAGAAAAAAAATCAGAAAATAATTTGTAAAAACTTAAGGCCTATCTTTCGTACGAATGAACAAGTTTCACTGTGTCAAACAATTCAAGTGAAAGTTCCCACATTTGAGCAGGATTGGGCTCATTTTGTGCTAAAAAAAATCAGAAAATAATTTGTAAAAACTTAAGGCCTATCTTTCGTACGAATGAACAAGTTTCACTGTGTCAAACAATTCAAGTGAAAGTTCCCACATTTGAGCAGGATTGGGCTCATTTGAGAGGGGGAGAGGGGGGGAGAGGGGGGGTTTTCAAGAATGTCGACGAATTTTAACAAGGTCTCCCAAATTTTGACCAAAACAACAGTGAATTTCACTTGACCCTTCAAACACATTGAGATGGTGACGTGTCACGTGATCCACTAATGTACTGCACCATTAGACTTCATACTTTTAATAGCTTGTTCATAAAACTGGCATTGTTTCTCTTGTATTATCAAATTTGTATTATCTACATCAGCGGTTCTCAAAGTGGGGGTCATAACCTCTTTGGAGGGTCGAACGACCCTTTACAAGTATCCCTTAAGAATATCGGAAAACACATGCACTCTGCATTTATGAAGTAGCAACGAAAATAATTGTGTGGTTGGCGTCGACATAAAATGAGGAAGTGTTTTAAAGGATACCGACATTACAAAGGTTGACAACCACTGGACTACGAGGTAAACACATGCACTCTGCATTTATGAAGTAGCAACGAAAATAATTGTGTGGTTGGCGTCGACATAAAATGAGGAAGTGTTTTAAAGGATACCGACATTACAAAGGTTGACAACCACTGGACTACGAGGGTTTTTTTTAAATACCCTTTGAATAATTTTTGCCGCCTGATCCCTAACGTCGTATTGCGGCATAGCAGTGTGCTGAGAAACAACAGTTGCTGAGCTCTGGTTTTCATGATAGTCTTGGTCAATATTGATAGGCGTGGTAACCTAAATGATTGAAAGTTGACATGAAAAGTATTATTTAAAATATGAACCTTATGAATTGTTTTTACCCTTATAACTGCTATTGAAAAATGTGTTTTAAATTATCTGGAACATGTCGTTTCCTTTAAAGGTCCTCCTTAATTTCTTTTGAACAGTATGGCGTCATATCCGGTTCCTGTCCTGACGATGCTGGTTTTGCCTTGAACGCCTACGACAACGTAGCAGATATCCGAGCATGGGTACAGTCATACAAGAACAGAAAACTCCCATCTCTCGTAAAGGTAATAGTATCATTAAAATAGAAATACTTCTTTACCTGGGATTTTTCTTAATAGAGCAATAATAAATGAAAACCAATCACGTGTAAAATGAACAGACATCCAGTAAATCTAAAAGAATTATGAATTGTCATTTACTCTAATTAACCAACGTCAAAAATCAGGGAGAACATTGTTAAAATTCGTCGACAGTTTTGAGAGACAAAACACAAACTTTATGACCACTCCTTAGTTTTCCTCGCCAAATGACTTGATGTCCATTTCTTTTCTAGAATCTCGCTGCACGTGGTTACACTGAGGCTAGGGGAGCCAGAGCTGGTGTCATGAAGGTTGCTGTCATTGTAGCAAACAGTGGCATGAACCTTACTGATTTGCAGGCGGAGGTCAACAAACTGGTGGCTGATGGTGTAAAGGTCGGTTGGTTGGGTTCTGACACGCTTCTTCTCCATAATTAACTGGGATTTTGTTCGTACCCCAACACAGTTTGACGAATCAATAAGTCAGCATTTTAAATATAAAATTTAAAAAAACAGAGAATGTTTTGGGACAGAAAAGGTGTGGGTGGGGGCAATGTGTCACGTGGGGTATAAATTCTAGTTACGTTTTCGGGTAGGGCTGTTTCATTGATGGAGCCTAGTTCTCTTAGATTTTATGCACACAAAATAAAAGTTTCTATGTGGCTGATCTTGCAAATAAACCATTTTGTTGAAAGAGTTCTCGTGATTACACTTAGGAGGATAACACAAACGTTATCTTATCTTAAACATGCATCTCATTTTTCTCTGACAGGTTTTCATTGCTGACCCGACTGGTAAAGGCGTCTCTGTTTCAGGAGTAACGATCTTGACTGAACGTTTGGCCGGGCAACAATCGAATCAACTCGTCACTGCACTGTGTGCTTCAAAAGAAAACAGAGTTATGCTCTAGTGAGTCAATTTTGATTTTAATCTAAACTATTCCGTTGTAAACATTTAAAGATTTATTTTTTTTTACACATGCTTGAAAATTGTTAAAATAAAAAATTACATATTATCCTTATTTTATGATGTGTAAAAATATATTTTAATGTTCAATTCTTTTTTATCTTTTTCTGTTACTGGGAATAAAGCTATTTAAATATTTTAGAACAACTTTTGAAAACTTCTAAATAGAAACATTACGTCATTTCTTTTACACAAACATAACTATTTTGCGTTAAATCTTTTCTTTCACAGAAAACACTCTCCGATCAGAATCCTCAGATCTGATGTTAAAGTAATGCTTTCTTGATCTGATCATCCCGTGACAAAACAAGGCTAAAATCTGAACCGAATGTGTCCACATTTCAGTATTAAAATTAAATATTTTTTGTGCAATTCCATTTAGAGTTGGCACGATGATTCAGAGCAACTTCCTCAATCAATCTCTCTCTCTCTCTCTCTATATATATATATATATATATATATATATATATATATATATATATATATATATATATATTTAAATGAATGCCTTTATGTATGTCCCTTATGCGCTCCTACACCATTTACCCGATTGTGATCAAACTTTTGTGAGTTGTTGTGAGCATGCCTGCAAATATTTCTGATTCATTTAAACCATGTAAAATATTCGCTAACAGTGACAGTCTCTTAAGATGAAGTTCCGACAAGTGGTGGGGTTGGAGCGGTAGTCTTATGTCATTGCCTCCAATCCATCACAGCTCTTGGCACACGCTCACAAAGATTCTCAAATTAAAGAAGAGAGTTCTGATGGGCACCGGTAGTTCTAGTATTTAATCTCGATCGATGCCCGGTGTTGAGTTTATGATGTGAAAACTTACTGAGACAGTCTCTATATACTGTAGAACTTTGTCAATGACATTACGACTCTCTCTTCGTTTAAAAAAATATTCAAAAAATTCTACTCACTAATTGTAAAGGTTGTAAGATGACTCACGAAATATAAGAGCTAGAGATTTTGCCTTATAGCAAAGATGTATCTGCTCGACTCTGAAGCACTTGGATTGCAATTATCCAAAAAAAAAGGAGTCACACGTGCAAAATTATGACTTTTCCTAAATGGCTTAATGGGTAAGTGTTTAAAACTGGAGATCAGGCAAAAGAAATAAACGCACAGCTTGACTTTGAGGTCCAGGTTCCGTGCCCGTGGTGAGCCCCCCAATGTCACGAATTTGGTTCAAGAGTCTCCATTGTTTAGGGGTACGTAAAGACTTGGCGCAAGGGTTTTTCCAATATTAATCATGAACTTTATTATCTATTATAATTTAATGTAACAACATCTCCCATTATTTAAGTGGGTTCTGCTCAGCTACAATTTAATGTAACAACGTCTCCCACTGGCTATTTTGGTTAGGCATAACTACAATTTAATGGAACCACATTTCCTATTGGTTATGTGGGTTCTGCTTAAAAGCTTAGCCAAATAATAACTCATACCAATGGGCTCTTAAGCAACACTCCTAACACAAACTAACAATAACACTGATGCGGTCAGATTCTTTCTCCCTCGCTCTCCCCTCCTCTACTGACCACTTGCACACTAGTACCGCACTATCCCCTTTGCCTTTAGTATCCCTACGCTTATAGTCCATCTGTCACAAAAAAGACGCCCAGGGATTATTACACCTTGAGAGGTATGCCTATCATTCTTCTACGAAAAATAAATCAATCACGACTTTGCAACGCTTTCAAGTTTTCAGTGAAAAAGAACAATCTCATCAAAGCTACTATTTTAAATGGAAAATTTAAAGGTGAAGATGTACTGTTGCCACGCATCCCAGTGATTCCAAATGATATGCCATTTGAATTCAAAATTCAAATGCGACTCGCATTAGCAATGACCATCAAAAAACCACAGTGACATTCGCAACAAATGTGTGGACTCAATTTGGAAAACTCATGCTTATCCCATGGTCAGCTGTATATGGCCTGCTCTCACGTCGGAAAATTTTTTAATTTATTCGTGTACGCACCAGACGGAAAAACAAAAAAAAACATTTTGTTTGTAAATGCTCTTGAAGAAACATAATTTGAAAAAAAACAAACTTTCTGTCTTTTAGTGACATTGCAACTAGAGACCGACCGAAAGTGATTTTCTGATTTCAACCGAAGCCGAAAATAGACCGAAAGTTTAAAATGACTTTCGGCCGAAACCGAAAAAAGGCCGAAAGTTAAAGATGAAATTTCAACCGAAGCCGAAACCGAAAATGAAATATTAAAATATTTTAAATTTCGTTCCCGCTTACATTCTTCATACATCGAAAATGATGAAGGAAAGTATAAATATGTACATTCTTTTTATAAAAAATGAGATAATCGTGAATATTAATAAATAAACATTTAATAAAGGGATCTCAAACTCGCGGCCCGCGACCCATTTGTGACCCGCAAGACGATATTTTGCGGCCCGCTACATGACAGAAATGTTTAGTGTAAATGCGCCGGCCAGTTTCCCCCATTCTCATATCTATAACGTGACTCTCCGCGACGGTTTCAGTCGAATCTCACCGACTAGTCTAATTTTGATTATTGTGTATATATTTTTGTATGCAACAGTGAGTAGGTGGATGAAAGTGAATCCTAGTTCTTGAGAACCCTTAATGATTTTATGTTATTTATAAAGGTTGAGCAGATTGTAACAGTTGTAATCGCTTTTTTGTGGATTACTTGATGCGACCTACTCTTATTCAGACATTACCTCCTGCGCCCCCCACCCCCTGATGATTTGAGTTTGAGACCCTTGATCTAATGAATACTTTGGATTTTACCATTTTAATATAAAATTAATTTAAATTGCTTTACATTTTTTTTAAAAATTAGTATGGTAGGAGAAAATTTGGCAAAAATTGGGGTTGGGGGGGGGGGAATTAATGCAAAATATAATTTTTTTAACATGGGTCTCTAAAAATTGTGGTCCTAATAGATCGCTTAATTTGTTTTTAAAGATCTTTTAGTTGGTTGTTATTGATCGGTGAGTTTGTTCTTAAAGATCGGTGAGTTTGTTCTTAAAGATCGGTGAGTTTGTTCATAAAGATCGTTTAGTTTGTTGTCAAAGATCGTTTAGTTTGTTCATAAGGATCGCTTAGTTTGTTGTTAAAGATCGCTTAGTTTGATGTTAAAGATCGCTCAGTTTTTTCATAAAGATCGGTTAGTTTGCTCTTAAAGATAATTCATTTTGTTCCTTAAGATCGATTAGTTTATTCTTAAAGATCTTTTAGTTTGTTCCTAAAGAACATTTAGTTTTCTGTTAAAGTTTTTCAAGTTTTTGTTAATGATCGCTTTATTTGTTCTTAAAGATCGTTTAGTTTGTTCTTAAAGATCGCTTAGTTTGTTATTAAAGATCGTCCAGTTTTTGTTAATGATCGCTTTATTTGTTCTTAAAGATCGTTTAGTTTGTTCCTAAAGATCGCTTAGTTTGTTGTTAAAGATCACTTAGTTTGTTGTTAAAGATCACTTAGTTGTTTCATAAAGATCGCTTAGTTTGTTCTTAAAGATAATTGATTTTGTTCCTTAAGATCAATTAGTTTGTTCTTAAAGATCGTTTAGTTTGTTTCTAAAGAACATTTAGTTTTCTGTTAAAGATCGCTTAGGTTATTCTTATAAATCATTTAGTTTACTATTAAAGATCATTTGTTTTTTCTTAAAGATCATTTAGTTCGGTCTTAAAAATCGTTTAGTTTGTTCTTTAAGATCGTTTAGTTTGTTATTAAAGATCGTTTAGTTTGTTCTTAAATGTCGCTTAGTTTGTTGTTAAATATCGTTTAGTTTGTTCTCAAACATCGCTTAATTTGTTCTTAAATGTCGCTTAGTTTGTTGTTAAATGTCGCTTTCGATGAGTATGAAATTACCGAAAACCTGAGTCGCTTTCGGCCGGATGGCCGAAAGTCTAAGTCAATTTCGGCCGAAACCGAAGAAAAACCGAAAGTTAGCTTTTCTCTTTCGGCCAAAACCGAAATTAAGCCGAAAGTTAACTTTTCAGTTTCGGCCGAAACCGAAACTTGGCCGAAAGTGGTAAAATGGCCACTTTCGGCGCCGAAACCGAAGCCGAAGCCGAAATTTGGTCGGCCTCTAATTGCAACGCATGCCGGTTATTCGTTAGTATACATGTAATGAATGTCTGTATGTCTGTATGTATGTCTGTATGTATGTATGTCCAGTATGTGCTCCTACACCATTCACGCGATTTCAATAAAACATTGGTGATTCTTTTGTACACAAACTCACGCCTTTTTCTGAGTGATTTCTACCCTTTTAAAAAATATTTTGGCCTTCGGCACTAACTTCGTTTTTGTCTTACATGAGTTTAATTTTTTTTTTAAATCCGTATGCGCTCCTATACCATTTATCCAACTGTGATAAAACTTTGGAGAAATGTTGTGCAAACGTCAGAAAAGGTATCTCAATTAACAGAACCATTTTAAAATAGTCCATATATTTTCGTTTTTTTCTTATCTGAGCTATATAAATATAATTTCAAACTCAATGAGCTCCTATACCATTCATGCGACTGCGATAAAACCTTGGTTACCTGTTGTCCACAAGCTGGCCCGTTGTTTTTAGTAATTTCAAAACTTTTAAAATATTCCGTTTTGGTTTGTTGACCCTAATTTTTTTTCTAACGTGTGTATTGTGAATATAATTTCTGCATGCGCTCCTATATCATTGATCCAATAGCATAAAAAAATTGGGTGAGTTGCTCTGCGCTGGCCCACAAAGGTTTCTCCGTTATAAAACCATTTCAAAATATTCCGTTCTGATTAAGGGGCCTTATATTTGTTTTCTTTAATAATATGAGCTATATAAATATAAAACATTTGCGCTCCATTAACATTCAGACGACTGCGATAAAACTCTTGTGCGTTCTTGTGATGACGTTCGAAAAGGTTTCTGAATTATTACAACCATTTTAGAATATTCCATTTTGAGCCAGGGGCCCTAAATTCGTGGTTTTATTTATGAGCTGTATAAATACAATTTCAAATAGAGCCAATGCATTGGTGGATAAAATTTTAATCAAATACAAATACCAACGTCACATTTTGTTTTTGATATAAGAAGTCAATTTCTGAATTAATACAACAATTCTACAATATTCCGTTTGTGACCGGGGGCCCTAAATGCGTTTTCCCCTCATATTAGATATATAAATATAGTTTCCGTATGCGTTCCTATACCATTCATCCAGCAGCTATAAAGTTTTGGTCAATTGACATGGGCCCGCCCGAAAAGGTTTCTAAATTAGTCCAACCAATTTGAAACATTCCGTTTCGGGCGGGCAGACCTTACTTCGTTTTTTCTGATATGAACTATATAAATATAATTTCAAAAAGATCTAATGCATTGGTGGATTGAATTTTATTAAATACAAATAGTGATATTCCATTTTGTGTGTTAGACATAAAATATGGGTTTCTGTATTATTATAATCATTTTAAAATATTCCGTTTGAGGTGGGAGCCCTAAATTTATTTTTTTACAAATTATATGAGTTATAAAAAATAAAATTTTAAACAGAGCTATTGCATGAGTGGATGGAATTGACTCAAATACATATTGCAACATGTAAGTTTGTATGTGACATTAATAAGTGATCATCAGTGGCGCTGCAGCCCATGTAGGGTCCTGGCCTGCTCCACCACATCGTTCCATTTAGACAACATCAACATCAGTGGCTGGCTCCACCACATCCTTCCTTCCGGAACGATCCATGGCGTTCCGCCTATATGCGTGAGCCCCCAACTGGTGTAAATCCTTCTCTGCATCATCGATTCATCTCAGCCTTGTGTGACCAAAGTCGTCTGCCCCTGGGTTTCTGCCTGTATACACTTTTTCTGCTCTACATTCTGACATCTTTTCAATATGTCCTATATGGTGCAGTCTGCCTTTTTCATTGTTGCAACTATGGGTGGGTCTTTATACAATTGGTTTAGCTCTTGGTTTGTACGGATTCCCCAGATATCATTTTCCATTACTGGGCCGTATATTTTTTTGAGGATTCTCCTATCCCTATATGGTGCAGTCTGCCTTTTTTATTGTTGCAACTATGGGTGGGTCTTTATACAATTGGTATAGCTCTTGGTTTGTACGGATTCCCCAGATATCATTTTCCATTACTGGGCCGTATATTTTTTTGAGGATTCTCCTATCCCATGTATCGAGAAGTTTCTCTGCTTTTCTGGTAAGTGTCCAAGTCTCACTAGTGTAAGTTACTACTGGTCTTATACTATTTGTAAATATTGTCTTCTTTTTTCTCCTTGAGAGCTTTTTGCTTCCCACTAGCAATAGGAACGGTTGCCTGCTATTATTCTTTCTTTCACCTCCAACATTATTTCATTGTGCATGGTTATATTTGTCCTAGATATTTGAATGTAGCCACTCACTCAAATTTGTGGTTGTTTATATTGACATTGTCATCGGCGTGGGAGTTTCGTGACAGAATCATATATTTTGTGTTTGGTTAATTTACATCAAAACCAGCTTTGACTGAGGCATTTTCAAGTTCCCTGAATGCTTTAATTTTGTCATTACTGTTTTTACCCAGTAGCGCTATATCGTCTGCGTATACCAGGTACTGCAATGACTGGCTATATAAGAGGTTTGTGATGGTTGTTGTTCTGTAATACTTGTCTGGAAGTAGCTTGTTATGGTTCCACTGGTGCTCACGTGTATGCTTCTAAAAACCTTTTTCTAGCGTTATATTAAACAGAATACATGATATGGAGTCTCCTTGTCTGAACCCCGATTAACTGGTAACTCACTTGTGTATTCTCCCTGCATCTTGATTCTACTTTTGGAGTTAGACATCGTCGTATTTATAAGCCGAGTGAGCTTGTTAGGGACTCCAAGTTCTTGTAGGTCATTGTATAAGTAATTCATGTCTATGCTATGGTATGCTCTTTTCTACTCCACGTATAGTTGGTGTTTATTGATGTAAAATTTCACCAGGAGACATCTTATAGTAAAAATATGATCCGTGGTTGAACTATTCTGCCGGAATCTGCTTTGTTAATCCACTAGGATCTGTTCGCCATACTTTTTCAGTTTTCTTACTATAGGTTTTGTGAGGATTTTGTAAATTACACGAAGGAGGGAGATTCCTCTGTAGTTTGAGCAGACCAACTTAGATCCTTTTTTTCTGAATTGGGATTGTGAGTGCTGTTTCCCATACTATTGGCATATCTTCCTCCTGCCAGATTCGGGATATGAGGTCGGGGATTTATTTATGCACTTCGTTACCACCTTGCTTTATCAGTTCAGCAGAGATAAGCTCTATTCCTAGGGCTTTGTTATTTTTCACAGCGAAGATCACATATTTTATTTCGTTTAATGTTGGTTGGTGACATACTAAGTAGATTTTTTAATTAGTGCATCCAATACAATATTCCATTAGGGGCCTGGACACTCAATTTGTTTATATATAATAAATGAGCTGTATAAATATAAGTTCAAACATTGCTATTGCATGGGTGGATCAATCGCTACAAGTGTGTGGACTATTTTTTGAAAATCCATGTTTCTCTCACGGACAGCTGTGACTGGCCTGCTCACGCTTCGAAAAAACCTCTAATTAATTCAAGTAAGCACCAGATGGTAAAAACAAAAATATTGTGTATCTAAAAAGTACTTCAAAAGACATAGTTAAAACAAAAACACTTTATTTTTTTGAGTGGCATTTCAACGCATGCCGGGTACTCGCTAGCGTATTATAAACATAGATAAATTTAAATAGAAATGCGCTTCGTTGACACGTTTAATCGACAAAACAGTTCATTTTCATCTTTTCATTAACAGAAAAACAATAGTTTAAAAGAACATTCATCAAAAGAAAGAAGAAAAAACATTGACCAGGAAACTATATCGACAGACCTAACATTGACAAGGTAACTATATCGACAGACTGAGCATTGACAAGGAAACTATATCAAAAGCCTGAACATTGTCAAGAAAATTATATAGACATACTGAACATTGACAAGGAAGCTATATCGACAGACTGAACATTGACAAGGAAGCTACATCGACAGACTGAACATTGACAAGGAAGCTATATCGAAAGACTGAACATTGACAAGGAAACTATATCGACAGACTAAACATTGATAAGGAAACTATATCGACAGACTCAGCATTGACAAGGAAACTATATCGAGAGACAGAACATTGACAAGGAAACTATATCGAGAGACAGAACATTGACAAGGTAACTATATCGACAGACTGAGCATTGACAAGGAAACTATATCGAGAGACAGAACATTAACAAGGAAACTATATCGACAGACTGAGCATTGACAAGGAAACTATATCGACAGACTGAGCATTGACAAGGAAACTATATCGAGAGACAGAACATTGACAAGTAAACTTCATCTACTGAGAATGCATCAAATAATCATAATAAAATATGTTCCAAATTAATTATTTATTATTATTTCTATTAGGATAGCAGTTCTCAACCTGTGGATCGCGACGTCTTCGAGGGTTTAACGACCCCTTCTTATGGGGCACAAAAGACCATCGGAAAACACATATACTCTACATTTATGAAGGCGCTACGAAAAAAAGTTTGTGTTTGGGGGTCATCACAACACAAGGAACTGTATTAAAGGGTCGAGACATTATGAAAGTTGCGAACCACTGTATTAGGATGTCCTTTAATTCTTTCTCTTAAAACTAGAATAAATGACCCGATGTTATCGGGATAATAATGGCAGGTTCTTTGCGACAATTTCTAAATGCCATTGGAAAAACTCATCCCAATTCATAACTTTTGAAATGTAATGATATTTACGTTTCCAACATCATTAAGTTTTGAGATTGTTTATTTACTATATGTGATACGCGTACCCTACACCCTTTCACGCTCCTAAACTACTTTTCCCCCTCTAAAGATGACCTTAAATTACCTAGTCTAAATTATCACTAATTAAATCACTTTTATAACTAAAGAAGTTAATTGAGGTACAAATACTATGCTAGAGAAATACTTTAGCCTTACCCCTTTTTCATGCACTTGAATTACAACTTTTTTCCCTCAATTTTTTTATAAAACCTAATCTTATGTTTACAACAAAAACTCTATATATGATATAAATATATTTTGTAATACAGGAATTTGATATATAATGATATCTTCATCAAAAATGTAAACACAATTTTGCCTTTTTTAAAATTATACATTATCAGAAAATCGTAAAAAAATGAATTCTTTTATCTAAGAAGAATCTCTCAACTGTTTTTACGCCTATATCAGATTTGACTGTCTTTTAAAAAATTAATTTATTAATCTCATAAAAATACACACCTCTTTACTTTTTGCAAAGTAACAACAAAAAATATATTTTCATTTAAAAAAAAAAAAGATAATATTAACCCTTCTTCATTTGTCAAAATGTAATTTTCAAGTGTGTAAAATGATTGGGTTTTAATATTCATGTATTTACTTATATAAATTTACCAAAGATTTGTTAACGCCATTGATTCTCTTAATTGGTAAACATAGGTTCATTTGTAAAAAGAGAATTTAACATCTCTTTTTTCACAAATCTAATACCATGGGATTTAAATATATTGTCTTCCACGTAAAATATTACATATCCATTTTCCGATCTCCGAAATGTATGTACCTAAGAAGGTTAATTATTAATAAAATTAATTCCTTTATTTTGCGACGTATCTTGTATTGCCTTGGGCAAAATGAACATACCAATATTTGTAAAGAGGGAATGTAACATCTTATTTTTTCACAAATGTATACCATTGGAGTTAACTCTGTTGTCATCCACGTAGGAATTTACATATCTTATTTCCAACATGTATTTACCCAAGAAGATTAACTATTTATCAAATTCATTCCTTTATTTTGAGACTTATCTTGTGCTGCCTTGAGCAAAATAAACATACCCATATTTGTAAAAAGATAATGTAGCACCTCTTTTTTCACAAATGTAATAAAATAGGATTTAAATATATTGTCATCAACGTAAAAATGTATACATCTTCTTTGCTACCTCCGATATGTATGTACCCAAGAAGGTTAATCATTAATAAAAATCATTCCTTTATTTTGAGACGCATCTTGTGCCGCTTGGACAAAATGAACATACCTACATTTGTAAAAAGAGAATTTAACATCTCTTTTTTCACAAACATAATACCATAGAATTTAAATATATTGTCATCCACGTAAAAATGTACACATCCTATTTGCTACCTCCGATATGAATGTACCCAAGAAGGTTGATTATTTATCAAATTCAGTCCTTTACTTTCAGACGTATCTTGTGCTGCTTGGGGCAAAGAGACCAACCCCTCCCCCACCCAGATTTAAATAAATTTAGAAAATCCTCCACCGGCCTGTAGTCCCTTCCATACCCAAACTAACATATTTTGCACTTCATATGGTTCGTTATTATTTGTATGAGGTATAAGTGGATTAGTAAATGCTATTTAGCTATAGAGATGCGCTGCACTGATTGAATTAAACGGCACTTTCTTATTGGAAGTATATTTAAAGGTTAGTTTTTATTACTTTATAAATTTAGTAAAAGTATATTTTTGGCACAAAAAAAGGCAAAACTTTTTCATTGTAAAAATATACAAAGCTAAAATGTGTGTGTGTTTTATTAACAATTTTAAAGGCAATCAATTGAATTTATTAATTTTACTTTTAAGCAGGGAAAATACATTTTCAGTTTTGTCACTCGCGATTATTAAATAGAAAAAAACCTAAGAATTTTTTCAAAATAGCCTATTTGCGCTATGACGTCATTTGCGTGTTTATTTAGAACAAATTAATTTTTGTTTTTTATTTCGCAATATTAACAACGCACTAAAAGACGCACTAAAAGCGACTAATGCTTGGGTTTTCCCGATAAATATGATTACGTGTAATTCTTTGATCATGACTTTTTAATTTTTTTTTTATTTTTTCATTACTTTCAAACACATATGAAATGCTTAAAATAGTTCCTTAGTCGATACTTTAAATGTATTTGTAATTTATAATAATATAACTTAAACTTTTCATAAAATAAAGTTGCTTTTAAAAAATATTTTGCGCATGTAAATTTAATTTATTTCCTTAAAATATTAACAAATAACTATGATTTTTTTTAGGAATCCCAACGTACTTAAATCATATCTTCCTTTTGGCGTTATGTCACTCTAGCTCATTCTGATATATATTTTCTCCTTAATGGATAAAGGTGTAGTATTATTAGAAAATGACGTAAAGGGCAAAACAAGAATATCCTCCACGAGCCGAATGTAAAATGGCTACAAGTTTTTTTGGGGTCTTTTTTCGTTAAGTCCAGAAGGTGTGAGCGAGTGAATTTCAAGGTACTTATAATACCTTAGGCAATTTTGATCTGAAATTATTGTTTTTAAATTTAATAGAATAAAGACTTTTCAAACTTAGAAAATTTTAGATTTTTTGAACAACGTATAACATGAAAATGTTTACCCCCCGCCCCCTTGGGGTCACAAAGTGTCACAAATTCTCGACCCCCCTCATCTCCCTGAGCGTGATGTAATTTGTGAACGACCCTTTCCCCGGGGCCACATAAGATCATAGGAAAAAAGCATATATTCTACATTTATGAAGTAGCAACGAAAATAATTTTGTGGTTAGGGGTCGCCACACTATGAGGAACAGTATTAAAGGGTCGAGGCATACGGAAGGTTGAGAAACACTGGCCCACGCCTGTTTTAATACTCTTTGAAGGATTTTGCCGCAGCAGTATACCTAGCGTCGTATTACAGCATACCAGTGTGCTAAGACAATTCGGTTGCTGTGTTCTTGTGTACATAATTGTAATGGTCACTATTGTTAGGCGTGGTAACATAAATCATTGAAAGATGACATGAAATGTATTATTTAACTATGAACTTTTAAAATTATTTTAACTTTGTAACCTCTATTGAAATTTTTGTTTGAAAGCATCTGTGACACGTGTCCTTTAAAGTTCAACTTTTTTTTTCTTTTTAACAGTATGACGTAGTGGCCGGTTCCTGTCCTGACGATGCTGGTTTTGATTAGAACACCTACGACTACGTAGCAGATATCCCAGGAAGGGTGCAGTCATACAAGAACAGAAAACTCCAATCTCTTGTACAGGTAAACGTATCATTCAAATATAATTATTTCTTTACCTGGCATTTTTTCTTAATGGAGCAGTTATAATGAGCATTCATCCAATAAATCTAAAAGATCTTCTTTTTTATTCTCATTATCAACGCTGGAACTAAGGGAGACTTTTAAGGTTTGTTCGGCATTTTTTGAAGGACAAAACACAAACTTTGGGACCTTTCATTAGATTTCTTCGCCAACTGGCATGATGTAAATTTCTTTCCTAGAATCTTGCTGCCGATGGTTACACTGCAGCCAGGGGAGCCAGAGCGGGTGCCAGGAAGGTTGCTGTCATTGTGGCCAGAAGTGGCAAGAAACTTGCAGATTTGCAGGCGGAGGTCAACAAACTGGTGGCTGATGGGGTCAAGGTCAGTTGATTGGGTTTCGACATGTTTCATCTCCAGAAATGTATGAGGGAATAAAATGTATTTCGTTTGTACCCCAAGAAAATGTAAAGAATACATAAATCATCATTTCAAATATGTTGCTTTGATAACGCAGGTTATAATTTCGTGATAGGTTTAAAATGAAAGCAA
The DNA here is from genome assembly GCA_964033795.1 of Lymnaea stagnalis. Lineage (NCBI taxonomy): Eukaryota > Metazoa > Mollusca > Gastropoda > Lymnaeidae > Lymnaea > Lymnaea stagnalis. Next base: position 504,224 of record CAXITT010000543.1, on the reverse strand, counting down.
AAAACGAATCACCCGACATTGTGGAAGACAAATTATCTTTAATGAATTTTTTTTAGAACCTATCACATTGATAACATAAAAAATAAGTCTCTCTCTCTCTCTATATATATATATATATATATATATATATATATATATATTACATAGAGAATGTTCGGGAACAGTAAGAGTGTTGATTTGGGCAATGTGTCACGTGGGGTATAAATTCTAGCTAAGCCTTCGAGTGGGACGTTTCATTGACGAAACCTAGTTCTGTTACTGTTAGATTATACGCACACATTCAATGTTTCAAATTGGGATAATCTTTTTGATAAACCATTTAGTTTAAAGGAATGCACTTGAGTTCATAACACAAAGCGTATCTCATCTTTAACATTCATCATATTTTCTCTAACAGGTCTTCATTGCTGACCCCACTGGTAAAGGCGTCTCTGTTACCGGAGCAACGACCTTGACCAAAAGTTTGGCCACGCAACAATCTGATCAGCTCATGACTGCTCTGTGTCCTTCGACATAGAACAAAGTCATAACCTGGTGGGTCAACTTTGATTTCCATCACGCGTATCACGGTTTTAATGTATTTCGTTATTAACACCTAAATATAATTAGGTATATTTTTGTAAACATGACTGAAATTTGGTTCTTTTTTAAATTGACATTTTGTTTTCATTTTATAGTTTATAAAATATATTTTAGTGTTCAATCCTTTTTTTCTATTATTGGTAATAACAATTGCTTGGAACCAACTGGACAATGCCGCCGAAGTCTTGACATCAATTGAGTTTTAAGGCTGCCTTGGCATACACTAGGAGCCGCTAGGATAGCCACATCGTTTCCCATACCTTTGGACATATGCCAGTACATGGATGCAGCAACGTGCGCTATCATAATAAAAACAAAACTGAAATCTTCAAATAAGAAAACATTACGTCATTTCTTTTACGCAAACATATTTTTTTTGTTTTAAATCTTTTCTTTCACAGACTATACTCTCCAAGTGGACTTCTCAGATCTGATGTTAACGTAACTTTCTACCGATCTGATCATTCCGTGACAATACAAGTCTAAAATCTGAACAGAATTTGGCTACATTTCAGTATTTAAAAAAAATTTGTGTTCAATACCATTTAGAGTTATCATGATTCAGAGTATCTGCCCTTTATGTATTCTAAACATAGATAATTGTAAGTAGATAAGCATACATATAAACTTTTTTTTAATGATTAAAGGAAATAAAAAGTGCCCTATTTAAAAAAAATAAAAACCAAAACAATGGCATAAATAAAAAGCAAATAGATTTATTCGTCTCCTGTATTTTACGTTCTTTTTAAACATCCTATAACTGTGAATTTTACTTATATAAATTAGTTCTTCTTAATTTTGTCTTAAACAATTTATACAACATTCAGTACAATAAAACACTGCATCAAAAGCTTCGTATGTGTTTCTTTCTAGATACAATTTAGTTGTATTTGTGTGTTGCATGTATGTCTTGTATATTCTTGGTCTCTTATTTTGAGTTAACTGTTGGGGCTTAGACACAAGTTTTTAAGTTGTTTTTTATCTAATGGCGGAAATCTATTTTTTTTAAATATCCACGCTTTCCGTTTGGTCAATCTTTAAACAGCTGTTCTGACCCCGGGACTTCTACATTATTGTGAGTCATCATTGGTAACAACTATAATTGAAGAATTTTTTTTTAGAGAACACACATTCACTCTCTCTCTCTCTCTCTCTCTCTCTATATATATATATATATATATATATATATATATATATATATATATATATATATATATATGCATTTATAGCAGCCATGTTTATATGAAATCATTTCTCGTGTTCTATCAATATCAATAAGCCAAGAAATTAAGTTTCCTGACTTTTTCCCTCAGTTTCAAAGCAGGATATAAGATTGTATATCTCATTTGGCAACAAGGATTGGCTTGGTAGCAGGTCAGTTCTTGAAGTGCCTATTTATCGACCGATACTTCATCGACAAATATAATTCATTAACAAAAAAATCAACGGCACACACTTCATCAACATAAAATTTAACAATAGAAAAAAAATGACATAGAAACTATATTGACAGACATAAATTGACTAGGAAACTACATCTACGTAAAATTCCTCTAAATATGCATTTATATTCCAATATTAAACAGTAGGTCAGTTTTTCCATAACATTATATCTCAAGTCATTTACAAAGTTTGAACGAAACTTGTTCACATTCTTAGTAGTGCTAGTATCATTTAACATTCATTTTCATTATAATTTACATTACCATAGTGCTTATTCAAACGTAACCTTTGCTGACATCAATAATTATTCAGTAAAGTCTCTTGCTAAGACTATACATTTAGATTTTCTGTGTTCGCTTATTCCACAAACGACAACATGCATTGTGTGGTGCATAGTTAATGTTGTTTTTCATTCTGATTGCTTCTCGGTTTTGCAGGAAGTCTTTTGAATCTTTTTATAGTATAAATTGAATACGTTCCTCTAAGATTTATTGGTATTTCTTTTACTTTCCATGGCAGTTTTAATGGGTCTTCTATCGAGATATTAATTTTCATGAGACTCTATGAATGTACAGATTGCGTCAACTAAGCCCTTCTCTGTTTTTAACTTCATTTACTTTAGAAATTAAAATAATGCTTCAGAAGAATGTCTTAGAAATTTAAAGACAATGAATATATCTAATAGAGCTTTCGGGTTTTTCCTATCTACCCCTGTTTATTCTATAAATTTGTTTAGGTCGTCTCTTATATTGAACAAGGTAGGTCAATAGGTCTGACTATTTTGTAATAAGGATCATTCTTATGTAATTGTCTTCCGTACTTCCATAATTTTTCAGGTAAGAGATTTGGATATATTCATAGGTTTTATTTTCTTCTCCTGATAGCGAACTGTTTGCATTTAAGTACTTCTTAGTTCTTCATGTTCTGATTGTTTTTTTACTTTGTAATTCATTTAGTGTCAAAACAGTCGATTCTCAGTGAAAAATTAATGAAAATTAATAATTTCAAAAATTATAATATGCAAATGATAAATACTTACAAAACAATATAGATAAAGATTTTAAGACGCATAATATGTAAATAAACTTGACAACAGCTATAATAGTGATCTATGCAAATGACCACATATCAAAGAAAATTAGACTGTAGAATAAAATATAAATAACATAGACTTACACAACAAATGTTTGTTACAAATATATCAACGCAAAGGACCCTCTAAAAAAAGTAAACTTTAAAACTAACAAAAATACATTATCTTGATTGTGTTGAGGGCGATCATTAATATAAAAAAAAACGATTGCCAGGCACGGGGAAGATGATCCCCCCTCACCAGACCCTTGGCAGGGGAGCTCAAAAACCGATCGCCAGGCACGGGGCAGGTGAGCCCCCTCATCAGACCCTTGACAGGTGAGCTCAAAAACCGATCACCAGGCACGTGGCAGCTGAGCCCCCTCACCAGACCCTTGGCAGGGGAGCTCAAAAACCGATCGCCAGGCACGGGGCAGGTGAGCCCCCTCACCAGACCCTTGACAGGTGAGCTCAAAAACCGATCACCAGGCACGTGGCAGGTGAGCCCCCTCATCAGACCCATACCGATCACCAGGCACGGGGCAGGTGAGCCCCCTCACCAGACCCTTGGCAGGGGAGCTCAAAAACCGATCACCAGGCACGGGGCAGATGAGCCCCCCTCACTAGACCCTTGGCAGGGGAGCTCAAAAACCGATCGCCAGGCACGGAGCAGGTGAGCCCCCTCACCAGACCCTTTTTAGGGGAGATCAAAAACCGATCGCCATGCACCGGGCAGGTGAGCCCCCTCACCAGACCCTTTTTAGGGGAGATCAAAAACCGATCGCCAAGCACGGGGCAGGTGAGCCCCCTCACCAGATTCTTGGCAAGGGAGCTCAAAAATCGATCGCCAGGCCCGTGGCATGTGAGCCCCCTCACCAGACCCTTGGCAAGGGAGTTCAAAAATTTATCGCCACGCACGGGGCAGGTGAGCCCCCTCAACAGACCCTTGGCAGGGGAGCTCAAAAACTGATCGCCAGGCACGTCAGACCCTTGGCTCGCATTGTTCTCCGCAAACGCAAGTTCGACCATGCTAAAACACTTCTGAGAGAGCTGCACTGGCTGCCGGTCCGTGCTCGCATAGAGTACAAAATCGCAACGTTGTGCTACCGCTGCTTACATGGCCTGACGACGTCCTATCTGAAAGAGCTGCTGACGCCTATGTACACACTAGACAACTCCGCTCCTCCGACAGTGGCAAACTCTCGACACCACGTGTTTGCCTTGAGACTTACGGAAAGCGCACTTTCGCATTTGCAGGTCCAACAATTGGGAACGTCCTTCCAGTTGATCTCAGAAACAATCAGACACTGGAGTCCTTTAAAACGGATTTAAAGACACATTTATTTTGCAAACTCCTTCTGGATTGATTATCTACCATATTTTCCATTTAATGCATATTGGCTGTGTTGCTTAGGGTTGAAATGGATAGAAAGACTTTAACTTGGTATGCTTGTAATTAGTTTTTTAAGTGTTGCGTTTATTTTAAATGTGGTCAATTATAGCTTTGTTCTTGTTTTTTGTTTTTTTTTACTTTTGTACCGCGCTTCGAGGATGAAGCGTGTTTTTGAAATAAACTTTATTATTATTATTATTTAGCTATGGAGTTGCGCTGCACTGATTGACTTAAACCGCATTTTCTTATTAGAATTATATTTAAAGGTTAGTTTTTACACGTTATGAATTTCATAAAAGTAGTTTTTTTAATCAAAACAGGCAAAACTTTTTAAATGTAAAAATACACAAAAGAAAAATGTGTGTGTGTGTGTTTCATTAACAATTTAAAAAGCAATCAATTGTATTTGATTATATCTTTAAAATCGTACCGTTTTTTGAAACACAAAATAATGACTAAATCATAGGGTAAGGAGATTACAATTAACTTTACTTTTAAGAAGGGAAAATACTTAATCAGTTTTGTCACGCTCAGTTATTAAATTTAAAGAAACCCAAGAGTTTTGGCGAAATAGACTTTTCACGCTATCAAGTCATTTGTATGATTATTTAGAACACATTAATTTTAATTTTAATTCGCAATATTATCAACGCACTAAAATACGCACTAAAAACGACTGATGCTTGGGTTTTCCCGATAAATGTGATTACGGTGTAAATCTTTGATCATGATTTTTTAATTTTATCAATTTTTTCATAACTTTCAAACACATGTAAAATGCTTAAAATAGTTCCTTTGTTGATACTTTAAATGTAATGGTAATTTGTAATAATAATAATTAAACTTTAACTACAATAAAAGCGGATTTAGAATATTTTTTGCGCATTTAAATTTATTCGATTTCCGTGAAATAATAGAAAATAACTATCATTGTTTTTAGGAATCCGAACGTACTTTAAAAAATCTCCCTTTTGGCATTATGTGAACCTAGCTCATTCTTATATATATATATTATGTATATTGGCTTCCCGTTTAACCTAACACTTATCATTATAATCGCTTTGCTTTTTGTTGCAATCGTGTTCGATCAGACCTTTAAGACTTAACTTATCAATAATTGCTCTGATGATCTGACTTGATCAATCAATAGTGAGATCACTTCAATGTGGAGGTGGGTTCTCTGATCCTCTTCTTCGTGGCTCTTTAGGGCTTAACTTCTCCGGGCGTCCAAGGAAGTGGGCGAACAGCAATACCATACAATGAGATCATTTCAATGGTAAAAGTGTGTTATCCAATTCTTTACTTCGTGGCTTTTCAAGGCTCACCACTTCTCATGGCGTTCAATGAAGTGGATGACAGAGCGATACTTTGTGGAGTAGCTCTAATGATCTGGTTAGATCATTCAAAGTGAGTTCCATTCAATGTGGAGTGGATTCTCGGATCCTTTCCTTCGTGGCTTTTCAGGGCTCAACGAAAGTGTATGTTACAGCAGTACGATGCAGATATCCCTTCAATGTGGAGGTGGAATCTTCAATCCTTTACTTCGTGGCTTTTCAGGGCTCAGCATTTATTAGAACGTTCATAAAAATGGATGAAAACAGTCACAGCAATTCCTTATGGGATATCTTCACTGGTACTGTGATGTGTGTGAGGACGTCCAAGCGATGCGTCTGTCGTGGGAGTAGAGTCCTATTAGCACGCGGTCCTATCGTTGCAGGCTATGGCTTGGTGTTACGCACTGACTTGTATTGGGAGAAATTAATCTCCTATTTTAATTTTAATTGGCTCGTTGTAAACAGTGCCAAACAAAGGACGATACCATAGAGTCAACAATATTAAAGATACGACACCCAAAACAGTTGCCAGTTACAATTAATAAGATTTATTAAGTCTTAAGATAATTAATAAAGAAAAGAAAATATAATTACAATCTTCAACTTACAGTATGGTGGATCGTCTACCGGTACACAGTTAACACAGTTAGAATAATGTGCCAATGAATAATGCGAAATAAACACATATAAGCTCACGAAAACACAAAGAATAAAACACGCCTCGTAAAGTTAATAATATTTATTTATTTATTTATTTAGGCATTTTTATATAGCGCTTACCATAAAGCTCTAAGCGCTTTACAATTATTAAAAACATGTAAACTAAGTAAATAAAAATGAGACCCTAGGATAGTAACTACTATAATATAGAAACAATGAAAATGGCTACAAAACGAGGACACTTTGTCACGTTTTGGCCTATACTTCAGGATCAACCCGAAACAGGAAATGAGGCAGGGCAAGGAGGGTGCATCACAGGTCATAGGCGGACCTAAACAGATGAGTTTTAAGGGACTTTTTGAAAATGGACGAGGTTTCATAATGACGGATATCTATCTGAAATCTCCGTCCCTCCGTCCGTGCCTGTCAATCCCTTATATAGGTCGCGTAAGCCCTGCCTTCTAGAAAACTTATGACGTTTCTAGAACAATCACATTCATTCTACAAAATACTATTTGAAACAGATTAATTATTTTTAGTAGCTGGTGACATAAACACGCCAGATGAAAGGACTAAGCCACACCCCTCTGTGAACACAGCGTCTCATGCGGGGTCAATCATAGCGCACGCATGAGAAAAAGTATGTAAACAAGCTCTATATAACACTTGGTCTTTCGGATAGATGCTGAGGGGAGTTCGTGGAATCCGGTTTCAGGGAATTGATCCTCAATCCAGATTCTAAGGAGCGGTTATTGTACTGTGGCAATACGGCGATCTAGTAGCCAGGCTATATGTTAATGATGATAAAAGAAAAGAAGGGAGAAACTTTTCTAATATTCTCGAGATTTCAGATCCGTTTCCAACGACAACGAATTAAGATCGAGGCATCTCAGGGGATACAAGCTTTATAATTTTAATATCCACTGTGTATAGCCCTTTCGTCATCACCATAGTCGGCGCAAGCATGTTTAGCCAGCGTCGATTCATAGCAGAGGATTATTTTCGAATTATAATTATAAATAATAGATAAAATATAATAAATCCAAACAACTATAATTGATAACAACTATCTAGTGGCTACATCACCATCCATACGATGGGATGAAATCTAAGGAAAACTCGAAATGGCCAGCACGTGAATGATCATAGAAATAACGTTTAACCAAACTATGCACATACAATACATTCAAATAAAATAAATCAAACGGATATGTTCATCCAACTCACTAGGTGTTAGAAAAAACCGCATCCAGGTGCATCAATACGTTGACTGGGTAATCATCTTGCTTGGCGATCTTAAAAGGAAGCTTCCAACTTTTGCAACGGTTGTTGTTTGTCCGTCGAAGATTGATTAGTACCATCGAGTCGTACGGTGTTTGATGACTGATGACTTTGGCGGGTGACTGTTGTTTAAATTGAGGAAGAGTTGCGCGGCGTCAACCTCACTCTCTTGTCCGGGCCCACCATGTCCAGTGGCAAGACTATGTCAAGACGACCAGGGGAGGGTACGGATGAAGGAGTTGTCGGATTGTTTCATTGTATACGCCTTACGGCGACTCCATCTCCGAGTTTGAATTCATAGTTTCCTTCTCTTAGATGAGTTTCCGACCAAGGTTAACAAGTCTCATCCACCCGGTTTGCTGGTGGTGTTTTTGCTTGACTGGCCTTTAGCTGGAAATGAACTCTCCAGACCACCAACTTAAGGTTTGCTCATTTTAGACCATTCGGACCAAAGTCACCCAACGGTTTACAACGGTATATGTAGTGAGTTTACCCTAATCGGTCATTGGCTAAGTCACTATCTTGTGATATCTGAGTATGGTGTCTGAGTCTCATGAACTCAATAACTAGACACATCATTCAATTATAACAGCTCACAAGTGACAAGGCTGAAAGTGGGTGGGGGGCACTTCTACTGCGTAGTTCAATACTTTGATAAAAATGTAATTGAATTGAGTGAGCGATCAACTTGAACTCACAATAAAAAATTGTTATTAGTTCGTCCTTGAACTCAAATAGGTGTGTGGAAGGGGGGGGGGGGGCTCTAAGAATGTTTGGTGAGAGGATTGAACTTTTATTATGGTCAGCTTGATTTCGTCACACCTAAATCATAACAATCGCTATCTCTCAAACTTGTTATTAGTTCGTCCTTGAACTCAAATAGGTGTGTGGAAGGGGGGGGGGGGGCTCTAAGAATGTTTGGTGAGAAGATTGAACTTTTATTATGGTCAGCTTGATTTCGTCACACCTCAATCATAACAATCGCTATCTCTCAAACGCTCTCTCTCTCTCTCTCTCTCTCTCTCTCTCTCTCCCTCTCAAACACTCACACACACACACAACATACACACAGACATACACATGACTCGTTAAACCTTTCTTTTTGAAAATCTCTTACTATCTAGATTCTATTAAACTGGTCTGAATATTGATACGTAACAATTTTATCCAAACGCTTAAGTCATATCATTACAAAAACTTAGTCACTTTTTACGGTTCATTTAGATTTAGCGAATTGAATTTACAACTTAATTATTTGTCTTTCATTTGATTTAAAATATTTTTGTAAAACATGTCTGTCTAAGTCAAACTGCTCAGTTACTCCATTTGTGTTAGGTAACAATTGCACAAAAAATGTATTGGTGTCGAATACTAATCCAAGTCTGTTACCAGTGTGTGTCTAAACTTATTGTAGGTGACAATATTGAATGTTCATATGGCTTTTAAATCCACATTCTTTAACATTATTTTTTAAACAATAGAACACAGGTGTGAATTTTTTTTAAAAAGACAACCCAAAAAAAAAAAAAAAAAAAAAAAAAAACAAAAAAAAAAAAAAAAAAAAAAATCACGAAAACAATTTCTTTCACATCACTATAAATTTAGACTCGCGTAATCAAATTTTACCAACAAGAACTGATTCATTTTATTGTATAATCTCCTTTCTTCTTTTTTTTTTTAAATTTAAACAAACAATGAAATCCCACACAAAAAATAATACATTATTTTCTATATTTATTGGTATGCTACCCTACTTACTGATTATTACACGATCTATGACGGCACCAAAACAAACTATCTATGAGGGTCTCTTGCAGGAGTTTGTCATCTCTTTAAACTCTACTATCCTGAATGATTCCCCCCACTGACCGATAAACGGTGCTGCTAGGTGCCGTCCATGGCTTGACATGTAAATAGTTATGAAATGTGTGGAGTTAATATACATTTGTTTTGTTTATCTAATTAATTTATGTTAATTAATCTTTAAGGTCATTATAATGTTTGATAAATTGCATATACAGCGTGCTGAGCCCAGCCCTAGGCTAGGGTACCACGCTATACGACACAACTAATTATAACAATAATATCAAGCCTGCACAGCATACGGCCCGCGGGCTTAATGCGGCCCGCCAGCACCCATTTTGTGGCCCTCGAAGTAACGAACTATTCTTTATTATTATTATTTTCTTAATAGCTTCCCCCCCCCCCCGGTCCTATTTTTGAGTTTGAGATGTGCAGTCCTTCTTTACATGCATTTTGTTAGCATTCTTGTCACTGTACGGAAAATATAATTTATGTTATTGCAAGTGATATATAAAGTATGTCATTGTAAGTGATATATAAAGTATTTCATTGTAAGTGATATATAATATATGTGATTGTAAGTGATATATAATTGATGTGATTGTAAGAGATATATAATTTATGGGATTGTAAGTGATATATAATTTATGTGATTGTAGGTGATATACAATTTATGTGATTGTAGGTGATATATAATTTATGTGATTGTAAGTGATACATAATTTATGTGATTGTAAGTGATATATAATTTATGTGATTGTAGGTGATATACAATTTATGTGATTGTAAGTGATACATAATTTATGTAATTGTAAGTGATATATAATTTATGTGATTGTAAGTGATATATAATTTATGTGATTGTAAGTGATATATAATTTATGTGATTGTAAGTGAAATATAATTTATGTGATTGTAAGTTATATATAATTTATGTGATTGTAAGTTATATATAATTTATGTGATTGTAAGTGATATATAATTTATGTGATTGTAAGTGATACATAATTTATGTGATTGTAAGTGATATATAATTTATGAGAATGTAAGTGATATATAATTTATGTGATTGTAAGCGATATATAATTTATGTGATTGTAAGTGATATATAATTTATGTGAATGTAAGTGATATATAATTTATGTGATTGTAAGTGATATATAATTTATGTAATTGTAAGTGATATATAATTTATGTGATTGTAAGTGATATATAATTTATGTGATTGTAAGTGATATATAATTTATGTAATTGTAAGTGATATATAATTTATGTGATTGTAAGTGATATATAATTTATGTGATTGAAGCAACTAATTTTTGTTATCGGGATGGTTTTTATCAAACTTCGTGCATGTAAAACCTAATAGACTAAGTAATTATTTAAACTCAAATACGTCATAAATACAAAGCACATAGAAAAAGCTACACATGTAATGTCCACACCAAAACGAGCAACTATTGAACAAATCATTAACTCTCCTTTCCTCATTATGAAGCAGGAGAAATTTATTTTTGCTGTTTGGGGTGAAAATTTGAGAGAATGTGATGTTATAAAAAAAAACACGCCTATCTGCCTGTTTTCAGCTCAATGTGATGGTGGCAGTGCGGTCAGTAAGCCTTCGGAAGAACGTATTTAAAAACTGACTCATGCCTTATGCTCATATGATATAGAGTCACAGAAAAATAACGGTAAGTGTAATATTTAAACTTCGCTGTTTCAAAATAGTTTTTGGAGTCCACGTTTCCATAACGTGTTTTACTAACGAATTGAGGCTCCGAAGAACCATTCAACGCTTACTGCGCAGATCCTACTGGAACTACCTGAACGGCATCTTCTCAGAGGAAGATACTACCGCCAACAAAAAGCGGTTCTGGAGCTATGTCAAGCACCAAAGGTCAACAAACATCGGGGTTTCCCCCCTGAGATGGGAAGGCAAGTTGACGTCTGAACCCAAAGAACAGGCGGACATACTCAATCAACAGTTCCAGTCGGTCTTTGGGGATGGTAGAGAGTACTCAGAAGTTGAGTTCCTGCTGAAGACGAAGATGATGAGCACAGCCTATCCCACCATGGAAGATATCAAGATCTCAGAGAAGGGTGTGCTGGAACTTCTTAAAACCATTAACCCTTACAAGGCATGTGGTCCTGACAACATCAAGCCACGAGTGCTAAAAGAATTGGCCGAAGAAATCGCTCCTGCATTAACAATCCTATTCCAATCGTCGCTATTCACAGGCAAAGTTCCAACTGACTGGAGAACAGCGTATGTCACTCCGATCTACAAAAAAGGACAACATTACGACCCAGCCAATTACCGCCCTGTATCCCTCACTAGCATAGTATGTAAACTATTGGAACACATAATCGTAAGCGCGGTCATGAAACACCTGGAGAGAAATAATATACTCAATGACTGTCAGCATGGCTTTCGAGTCAACAGATCATGCGAGACCCAACTCCTTGAATTTGCTGAAGAGTTGACGACCAACTTGGAGAACAGCAAGCAGACTGATGTGCTTGTGCTGGACTTTTCAAAAGCGTTTGACCGTGTCAACCATAGCTTGCTATTGCACAAACTGCATAGATATGGGATCCAAGGCACTACCAAAACATGGATCTCTAGCTTCCTCAGCGACCGATGCCAGGCAGTAGTGGTAGATGGCAAAACCTCCTCCTTTGTCGGTGTTAAGTCAGGGGTCCCCCAGGGCTCAGTGCTAGGCCCTTGTTTGTTCCTAGCATATATCAATGATCTGCCCGAGAAGCTGACCTCTCAAGCAAGACTGTTCGCAGACGACACGGCGGTATATAGGACAATGGTCAACAGCTCTGACCAGAGCCAGCTTCAACAAGACCTCAATCGGTTAGCTGAGTGGGAGATAAGCTGGGACATGGAATTTCATCCCGTCAAGTGCCAAACCCTGTCAGTCTCCAGAAGCAGGTTCCCTCTAAACCACTCTTACGAACTGCATGGCCATATTCTTGAGCCAGTTTCCTCCGTTAAGTACTTGGGTGTTACCATCCAAAGAGAGGTCCGCTGGGACGAGCACATTAACAGTGTGTGCAACCGGGCAAACAAGACCCTGGGGTTCCTAAAGCGCAATCTGAAAATCGGCAACTCAAGCGTGAAAGACAAAGCCTATAAAGCCTTTGTCCGACCTATTTTAGAGAATGCTTCTACAGTCTGGGACCCATTTACCCAGAAAAGCATCGACAGGTTGGAGGCGGTCCAGCGACGGGCAGCACGCTTCGTCATGAACCGCTACAGAAGCACCTCGAGTGTTGGCAGCATGCTGGAAACACTGGGCTGGTCGACATTGGAAGAACGACGACGTCTATCCAGGCTCACCATGTTGTACAAGATAACAAATGGGATGGTGCACTGCTCCGGAATCAAACAGAAACTCGTTCATCTTCCCCCCAGACTGCGACGAAGTCACGACAAACAGTTGCGGCTGGTAAAAACAAGAACAAAGTACAGAAGCTCCTCATTCCTGCCGAAGACAATAGGGGACTGGAACAAGCTTCCAAAAGCAACAGTTGAGGCGGCTACACTCGATACATTTGTGTCTATTGCCTCCTGTATTCCAACCCCCAGTTCATAACACCACTGCTGAGTCGCACTTGCAACCAGTGAAGTATCCCATTGAAACCCATGGACAGTAACATCGCAAACCCCTCTGAAACATAGGAGCCAGAATGATCAATTCATTGATCGTGGGCCCTTAAAATCAAGAAGAAGAAGAAGAAGAATTGGTTTTTGGCGTGTTCTTATGTTTGGATGTTGGTTTCTTTCTTTTTTTTTTTTTGGCTTAGGGAAGGAATTATTTAATTCAAACATACTTACCTACATTTTGAAATACATGGCCACACACACAAACGTATATGCAGTCTTAAATACATGGCCATACAAACATACATTCTAAAATACATGGGCACACACACATTACGTACATTAATTACAACACACACAGAGTTGCGAAACCCCCACAGCACGGGATTGACGTTTACGCACACAAAATTTCAGTACGTGCTGACCAGTAAATGACGTAATCAGTCGATCGCTGCGCTTTTTAGGGGACGTGACGCAGTTAAAAATGTATGCAGCTCATGAATCACATTAAGCCATTGTAGTAATTAGCATCTGATCGTATTAGGAGCATTACTATAGGCGTGGGAATAGAGTGTCTTATTCGATAAAATAATATACCCCAATCACCCCCCCCCCACCCCAGGAAACGAAATAAAAATACACCAGACTTCAAGGCAGACTTGAATAACTCGCCAACTTGTTTTAACTTCAGTGAAACCCATACTCACCTACAGTAAGAAATACATAACCACACACACATACTGACAAACATTCTGAAATACATAGCCACACACATACTGCCATATACTCTGAAATACATAGTCACACATACACATACATAAAATCCGATATGCATGCCCCCACGCACACATACTGACATACATTATGAAATAAAGTTCCCCCCAAAAACATACTAACATAAAATCTAAAATACATGGCTTTACACACACATACTTTTAATATACACCGAAATACATTGCAACGTATACAAAAACATAAATTTTGAAACGATGCCCATGCACAAATACTTAAATATACTCTGAAATTAATCGCCTCCGACACATATAAATACACAAATTATGACATACATTACCCCCACAGACATAATTACATATAATTTAAACTACATGTCAACACTCACATACTCACATACTCACTGAAATACATGGTCACACACGCACACATACACATACACACACACACACATACACACACACACATACACACACACACACTTACCAGGAAAACAGCCCGGGCTTTGTGTTCTCCGCACTCAAAAGAAAAATATCATTTGTGCAGACCAGTAAGTGACGTAAGTCTATCGCCTGCTTCGTTGGGCAGTTAACCCGATTCAATGCAACTTGGCTGTCCAAAATATGAAACAAGTTCATATACATCCCCCCCCATAGACATACTTACATATAATCTAAAATACATTGCAACCGACACTGTTACTTACATAGACTCTGAAATGCATGGCAAACCATACACATACTTACATACTGTCTGAAATGTGTGGCCACACGCAAATACTTACAGATGCTCTGAAATACATGGCCACACATACACATACTTACATACTGTCTGAAATATGTGGCCACACGCAAATACTTACAGATGCTCTGAAATACATGGCCACACAACACATACTTACATACTGTCTGAAATGTTTGGCCACACTCAAATACTTACATATACTCTAAAATACATGGGTGTACACACATACGTACATACAGTCTGAAATACAAGTCCACACACAAATACTTGTATATACTCTGAAATACATGGGTAAACACACATACGTACATACAGTCTGAAAAACAAGATCACACACAAATACTTATATATTCTTTGAAATACGTGGCTATACACACATACATACATACAGTCTGAAATAAATGGCGACACACATATCCTTACCACATACCCATACACACACACACAAAAACACAGCCCTGTGTTGGCGTTCATTAGTGCAGACCAGTAAATGACGTAAGTCCGACGCCTCCGGGCCTTTCTTTGGGCATGTGACCCGATTAAAATGCAGCCAGGTTGTCAAAAATATTGAACAAATTGGAGTAATTAGTCTCTGATCTTATCAGGATAATCAGCGGCTGGTTTTAATTTTCCTTCCAAACGTATATAAGCGTACAGCTTTCCTTTCGTAGTCCACAAAACTCCAGAGTCGTACTGCGAGGAAAGAAGACAATCCGCCCTACAAACGTTTGAAAGGTCTGGACTTTGACAACAGAAGTTTTAACGTTACAGGTGTTTGAATCGCAATCATAAAATAAAAAAAAATGATTCTGAAATTTGTATCTTTTGCTGTCTTTGTACAGGTGAGTGGCGGCATTCTATCAGTTTATATTAAAAACATATATTCATTAAAACGAAACTGATATAAGAATTACACATTCCTTTCAATAATTATATTAGATTAAAAGTATAAATATACATTTTTTTTAAAATTAAAACTAGGCAAATACCCGGCGTTGCACGGGATTGCATTCGGAAAAAGAACTACTTCTACAGCTTTTTAAATAACATAGAAATAAAGCTACAAATAAAAAAAAAAAAAAAAAACAGTAAAAAAAAAATGGATGAAATTGTCTCCTATAAAACACATTTGAAATAACTTTTTGTAAACCTTTCGTACCCTGATGGGATCCCGATCCCTGGAAGTTCTTATTACCGTCAGTATTCCGATACCAGTGGGATTCCAATGCCTATCAGATCCTAATCCCAGAAGAATCATAATCTTGGTAGGATTAAGATCTTTGTGCGATCTCGATTCTTATGGGTTTCCATTTCTGTCGGGATCCCGTTTATCGGTATGATCAAGATCTCGATGTGAACCCGATCCAGGTTGTATTATTATTCCAGTTTGATCCCGTTTCTCACTGGGATCCTGATCCCGTTGGAATGCTGAAACCGGTGGTCTTCTATTCCCCGTGGGATGTCGATAACGATCGGATCCCGGTGGATTCCAGATCCCATCAGTATCCCGTTTTCCGGTTTGATCCCGTTACCAGGATTTTGTTCCCAGTGGAATTAGATTAAATCCCCAGGAAAATATAGAAATGAATAGAGCTTAGCTGACATTTCAATAAGCCTTTAGATACCATCGTATATACATGTAGAACAGTATACAACTGTTTGAATATTCTAGATAACATTTAATACCCTCCTTGACGCGAGTAAAAAATGTCTTTTCCAAGTAATAATTTTTCGAATGCCAAAAATTATCCAACGATATGCACTATTATAACTAAAGTATATTTAAGTTGAAAGAGGGGCCCCAGTGGTGGCCCATTCCATAATTGTGCCGAATCAGTTTTGCATTCAGATAAATTATGGAGTTTAAATTTAAAATTTTTCCCAATAAAATCTATTTAATGCATCACAAATGGCCTTTTAAAATTATATAACTTTCTGGCAAATTCTAGATTGGATATTCTTTGTTTTAAAACCACCAATATTTCAATACGGACAATGATGTGTATTGCTACCCCATATATAACCATTAATTCACATACAATCTATAATTTTGTCCAAGCTTATTTGACATTTATATTGCTTTAATAAGGAACAAATAAATGAGTCCCCCAGCCCCAGAGGAATGGATATTATGAGTTCGGTACCCTTCGATATTTGAATATGGATAATCAAGTGTATGTGTGCTAAGTTTGGTCAATATCGATCTACTCATGTATGAGAAATTGTTGTGAATTTTATTTATATAGCTCCTATAATTTAAACAGAATCGAATTCGCGGCCCCCAGCCCCAAACGAACTGTTATAAAAATTTGATAACCCCCTTTATTTGATTCTGGATAAATTGACATATATATACGTACATACACATTTATATATATGTCAAGATCAGTCAAGTTCCATCAATCCAAGGAAAAGCTTTTTTGGAACAAACATATAAAAAAAAATTCCCTCCTACTGATATGTTATCGACAATGTGTGAAATTCAGGAATTGTATAGAAAGCCTGGGGCTTATATAGAATGCCTCAAGTTTTTGGGCAAAGTATGAAATATTTGATTTTAGTGATTATGTCACTTGCTTTGCCTTGGCATTTTATTCATAGCTAGGTATTATACATAATTACAAATATCCTTCAGGCAAAGTTTCAAAAGAGAGTGATGAAAACGTTTTCACTGGAAAAACATATTAAAAAAAAACGAAAGAAGAAACAAGAAATAAGTAAAATGCGTTCTTAAATACGAAACCGGAAAGCAAAGGTGGCATCTATCTATTAGTTACTGCCAGTAAGGCTGGAGTGGCATTTTGAATTGCACTTAATTTTTATTTTACACACAGACACTTCTTGTTTTGGCACTTGGTCTTGCCATTCACCTAAGGAATCCTTGACCGCTTTAGGTTGAATTAGAGATAGACGCAGATCAGAGAGGTAGTGTAGTTTATGGTTAGGGACGTCTTCAACTCTCATTAAGTCATTTGGACATACATCGAACTATGATATCGCATACAGTTGTTTCAATATACATTGTGC
This sequence comes from Lymnaea stagnalis, assembly GCA_964033795.1. Taxonomy (NCBI): domain Eukaryota; kingdom Metazoa; phylum Mollusca; class Gastropoda; family Lymnaeidae; genus Lymnaea; species Lymnaea stagnalis. The sequence continues at coordinate 486,541 of CAXITT010000543.1, read as the reverse complement.
ATTTCCATGTCGGTAAAAGCCGTCATCTGTCATTACAACTGCCAACATATTGCGCGAGTCACCCCTTCCCATCTCAACTCAGGAGTAGGAACTCTCACACTGGCTCCTAAAGGTGCAGGATGGAACTTTTTGTCAGAGTTTATTTTCATTGGGTTTTTTTTTTTTTGGCCTGTAATTCAAGGTTCGATTTAGATTCTTTACAAGCTTATCCAGCTCTCTTAAACTTGATACACAGACTGTATAAAATATCAACACCATAACCTTCTATTTCATCGTCTCTATCATCTTTAGCAGCAATGCCCACAGATAACATGAACATTAACGGCGACAGTTTCAGCAATGTATGCTTTCTTTTAAGCAGACACAACAAACAGCAGACATGTAAGGCTCTTCGGTAACCATGCCGTCAAAACGAGTTTTGTTTAATCCATTACTGGTTGCGTTCTCTTCAGTTCTTACAACATTGTTTGCCAATTCCCTGCCATTATCGGACTGTAGAATTGATGGAGCTCAAAACAACGTAAAAATATCCATGAATGTGTAGGATTCCTTTTCCGCGCTCTTTGATGTTAGAGCCCTCACAGCCACAAACTTTGTGAGATGATCTTGGCACGCTATTATAAATGTATATACCGTGTCATGTAGGGACTGAAAATCGATAAGATCGACCTGACGACAGAATTTGAATTCAGAAAAAACCCTAGGCTTCACCACATCACCCTGTTTGACATCTTTTGTTTCTTCTGACATGGCTCACAAAGGTGGATTTACAGTTCAATATAATGACTAGTAATGTTCTTATACTTGTGTGAAAAATCTTTCAATATTAGGTCCCGTCCTTCATGCCCAACGGTCAAACGGTCCTCATAAAGTACGTCAAATATTTCAGAATCCGTGACATAGAACTAAGTAGCACTGTCGCCATCTTTGACAAGCTAGATCAACTTATTTTTGCTCTCTACCGCCATTACAGCATAACGTTTCATTGTTCTCGTGCTTCCTTCTCAGCGATCGTCCGAGTCTTTTTCACATCATACACTAATTTTTGCAACTGGATTTCCACTGCATTTTGAGTTTGTAGGACTGTCTTTAGCACCCTTTATTATGCACCCTCTTCCACCACGCTGACCAATGATACAGTATTGGGGTTGATTATAAGCTATGCTTAATAATTAGCCTGGGGCACGCCGCATACGGACTGAATTAACTTTATATAGGGCACTGGGCTAAATAGTTCCTCCCATAACAATTTAAAAATGTTCTTCCCTGTCAAAAATGTATAATATAAACATCGAATTAAAGTATACTCAAAAATACACTTCTTGATTTTGAAATAATAAAAAATTTTCTTGGGGAGCGTGCTCCCCACCCCCCCCCCCCCCCCGCGTTTTCAACTGATTGAGAGTCATCGGCGCCATCGATTTCCGCCCTACTTTTCGATGCAAAAGATCACGGATTTTGATATCGATAGATGAACTGCCTAGTGGCGTAGTTACTATTAGTTCTGCGATGAGCGACCAAAAAAATATTTTGCCGTCCTCCCTTTCACGATTCAAATTCTGCAGTTGTCCAAAAATGCCCTATTTCGACGCCACTAGCAGAGGTGTATCTATAGTGTTTGGCGCCAGGGGCAACATTTATTTTTACACCCCCTCCAACTCTGGAACACATTATTTGCATCTAATTAATTCCATCAAAGTCCATTTCCCCACACCCCCCCGGCAAGTCTGGCGCCCCCGGGACGTATATGCCAACTGCCACCCCTTAGCTACGCCTTTTGCTACTGGAAAATTTCTGGAAAAAAAAACACTTGCAAAGAATCAAATATTAATGGTGGGGTATGCTATAAATTGCCGGGTTGCTCTTCGGGATTGTATAGAGTGTCTTGGAAATGTATGAAATATAAACCATTTCATACTTTGCCTAAAAACTTAAGGCATTTTATATAATTTCTGGGGAATTCTATACGATACCGGATTTCACACAAATCTAAAAGCTTTTATAAATACAAATTAATATAATATGAATATTTTCGTAGTTTTTGAATCTTATGTGAAAGACTTTTAATAAAAATCTTAGTAACAAACTGATCCGTAAAAAAAGAAACAACTATTTAAAACTGTTTTGATGTGTCTATTTTTCTCCGCTCGATGTTCATTCTAGTCCGCCTAGTATTTATATTCTCATTTATGATTTAATTTAAGTACATATTAGGTGTACTAAACTTGCAATAATTTGTCTCCTTTCTTTTTTCTTCAGCTGATTTCTGGTTTTGCTTGTAAGTACTTTTTAATTCATATAATATATATTACCTTTAAAAAAACGAATTAACATGCAGCTATTAGTCAATTGGACATAGTCCACAGAGATGCAGACATGTTAAAGAGTATTTAGTGACATGAGACTTAATGTTTATTGGGAAATTGGGGGGGGGGGGGGGCATTGGAGACGAGGCTTAAATTCTTCACTTCTGATCCCAGCAAATCATTTTTTTAAAATCCTTTAACTTGACTGGCTGGAGACAAAAAAGTTATGACGTCTAATTTGCCCACTTCCAGTCAACATATCGAGGTTAAACTTGGCAAACAGACTCGTTACACATGATAACACATCCTTTCCAATGTTCAGCCCAACGACCAACGTAAACCCTTAAAAATCAGTTTTTCATGTTCATCAAAGGAAACTTGAAAGAAAATTCCCGATACCTGCGCTAAAGATTTTTTTTTTAAAATTATCAAACAAGCGTTTGGTGCGTAATATTTTTGGTTTTCTTTTGCAAGCCGTCAGGGTGGGGTGGGGACTAATGGGGATTCTAATAAAGTGCGTTAGTTCTATGCATATATTGTCAAATTTTAAGCCCCGACCCCAATTGCTCTATACTACCTAAGGCCGTCCTTGTATATTTCATTTGATAACGGATTTAGACAAAAAAATATTTTAAGGGGTTGTTTAAATAAATGATAATTAATATTTAAATTTGTGTTCGTGTTTTAAAATGATATTTTAGTGTCATGCGTCTGACATTTAAAAGCACGTCCAAATTTAGCGACAATACTTTAACTGTTTTATTCTTCTGTTGATACAAACACATTAGATGTCTTAGCGCTAAAGCAGGGGCGTTGGTTTATTGTAGTGTGTTCTGAAAATAAAGATGAAATACGACAATAAAGATTTGAAAATTGGGTAAAGTGGAATGGTCTTGCCAGATTAATGTAGAAAATCAAATCAAATAGCAATGGGTATTTTCAAGTACTCGAAGTTTTGTTGTAGATATCTTCAAGAGTTATCCTCTCTTTAGTCAGTAATTGTGGATTTTACAGAAAATTATCACCCCACATTTAAATTATTTCTGATAAAGCTAAATGCCAAGAAACGCACTATTACAATATAAATAAACAAAAATTTCTTCTTTTTTTTTTTTAAAGTGGGTTGATGGCACTGATACCTATCACAAAATATATCATTTCAATTAAGCGTTTAATATTTAATTATTCTGTTTGCTTTTAGTCAAGGTGGAAGATCTCAATCTGTTCGGCGTCAACAGGAGAGCGTCGCCAGAGAACAAGGGAACTCAGCAACTGGGTACGATAACATTCGCATGTGTCGTTTGTTTTAATAAAACAATGCTAAGGTAGCCAGTCATTTAAAACAAGACACGTGGTGAACCACCGCACTTAATAGACTTTAAAAATGCCCTGTGCTGCGTACCGTTGTATATTTTCTCAAATTAAATCCGTTTTAAGATTTTCTCTCGTTAGATGAAAAATACGTAACAAAGGAATGAGTACCAGTCTACAGAGAAATAAATACGCCTAAGCATGTTATATTACTGTAAATATTACTATTCAATGTTACTATAGTATTAATGTATATAAAATACCTAATTCAGATATACACAAATAAAGACAGTAATTGTTTACAATACATCAAGTTAAAATGTATTATCATCGAAAAGTGTAAATAATAAATACACAACCACAAAGAGTAAAGTCTTGTAAAGCTTTTATGCGTTTCTTACGTCTCCTATATATTTTGTCTTGGAAATCTAGCAAATATCTCTGCCGACTGGAAAAGCTGCCGGCTTATTTATTGGGAGGGAGTTGGAACACCTCCGGAAAATAAAGTCTTGTAATTTTATTTACCTTTTATTTAAAATATATTCAAATTTCAAGAAACTTTTCACATTCAAAGGAAGGATTGGAAGTGCTGCACATTTAATTGGTCACGCCAATACAAAAAAAAAAGGGGAGATAAGTGGTGGACGTTACCTCTCTACATTGAAATAAAAATTAGGTCAGGTCGCCGGCAATAACAAGACATCAATACATGTTAAAACATCTCTTCAACAGTGTGCAAACAGAAGCCGCTAGAACTTGGCATCGTCCTTGACTCCTCAGGCTCCATTTACATGAAGGACTTCCATAAAGCCATCAAATTCTTGCAGGATTTTCTCCAGCATTTCAATATCGGTTCCGGCCCTAATGACGTCAGAGTGTCCATCATCACATACGGCAATGGCACTTACCCAGATGTAAGAATTACTAGAAAACTGTCCTCATGTTAGGGTGACATTGGACCTTAAAATATGCTTGATATTGTTCTGATGTACAAAGTTCTCTGCCATAGATACAATAGTTCTTATTTAGAGACCTTAGGCGTACGTGTTCAGGGCGTCTCGTTTACTTTAATTCATCTTTTCTCGTGAATGAACTTAAGCTGATCCCAAGCCCGGCAGCGCTATTATGGTGTGGCTAATTAAAATAGTCTCCTTTGACCTCGATTACAAATAAATACAATCTATAGCTTGTATAATTATAATCTTTTAGAATATATTAGATTGGTCGAGGTGCATATTCAACGTGTAAGCCCTTTCTATAAATATCAGTAAAACAGACTTTTAATGCTCGGACTACGATAGAGATGTGCTATACGAGACAGAGATCGTTTACTCATGTTTTGCCGTGTGTGTTTATTTTCCGATTTCAACATTTTACCTTTGACAACATTGTATCTTCTTCGACATTGTAACGGTACAAGCCATCATTATACAGTAAGTGATACGCTCTAATTTGATTTCTTTTTGACTTAGTATTTTATCATTAACATAATTAAGATAATTAATTGTAATTAGCCCTAGTTTGGGTTGCGTTTCTATAGTATAGTATATAATTTATGATATCGTCTTTTATTGTGTACTGTTTTTCAACCAGCCATATACTTAAATACGAGATTAAATTCTCTATATTGATAACAGTATGTAACATACGCTACCGTCGTTTTGGTAGGACCAGTTTTAGATATACGCAACCGGCGAACTGTTTTGCACTGTTTTAATTTCAACCAGAACCAGCAGGAATTCGTCGTGTACACTCTTTTTTTGTTATGACACTTTCCTTTACAACTATCTGGATGCACAACCAACCAACAAATCTTATTTTTTCAAAAGCTAATGAGAGACAATTTTTTTGTTTAATATTCAAGCTAAAGTAACGATGTTTTTTTTATGCGCATGTGCTATGTTGTTTAGTGCTTTTGCCAACATTATTTGTGATGTGACGTGGGAGAAACTAAGAGGCTGTAACACCACATAGAACTAACACCATTGAAATAAATTCTATATGTTTTCTCCCTAAGTTTGTATACATTGAATTGTGGACTTGTCGCATCTGGTTAACGCGAATTATGAAAGGATAAATTTTGAAATTTAAAATTGTTTGGCCTAAGAAGTGAAAAACTATTTTTTTTTTAATTCTTGAAAATATGCATTGTGCTTATATGTCAGGAGTTGGAGACATCCAGGGGATTCTACATGGGGGGGGGGAGGCAGATGCTTCAAAACTTAGTAGGGTCGGGAAAAAGAGATAACTTACCCTTCTTCCAACAAAAAAAATATTTTTTAACAAACTCGATTTCATCATTTGATTTGCTTAAATGTAAATAAGTCGCTATTATCGAATTGCAATAGTTTGATATATATATATATATTGAATAGACGAAAAGGTTTTAACGATTTTAAATTACACATTTTTGTTAGACTAATATTCAAAGTTAATCGCAAATAAAATACCATGTAGAAATGCCAAAATTGACCAAAATCCTTGGGAGTGGGTGGTTGATTCCATCATTTTTTTTTTTTTTTTGGGGGGGGGGGGG
>CAXITT010000543.1:409268-480368 GCA_964033795.1 Lymnaea stagnalis | reverse complement strand
ATATGTCTGTGTATATAAAGATATATATATATATATATATATATATATATATATATATATATATATATATATATATTCAAAACTGCAATTTTTCTTCTACAGCGTGCCTTTAACTTGAACACATACAGAAGCAAAGAGGGTGTGATCAGTGCTATTGGTAATATCACCCACATGGCGGGTGATAACACGGACACAGGATTGGCCATCAAATACATGCGCGAGGCTCAGCTCGCCAAAAGTCTGGTCAGAACAGGAGTCGCAAGAGTGGGGCTGGTCATCACAGATGGAATGTCTCACAAGTAAGTTGGAACTTTTAACAATTATACGACCAAACGTCATGCTGCTTAAGATCAATTTTAATATGTGTATGTCTTCCCAAATATTCTTTTTGTGTGCAAAGTCTACGTTTACCGAGTATGCTTACTCTAGTCTGCTCCCCACCTGTCATAAAGTCAATATTTATATTTCACATTTTATGTTCATTTTTAAAAACACATTTTGCTATGGTGTTAGGTAAATTGAAACGCTTCCGCGATGGGGGAGTTATCTTCACAGAGACATAAACGGTGGGAGATAAGCAGACCTGCCACTAATAACTGTCAGTAAAGTTGTTTCTTCCCCACAGCAAGTCGGAAACTAATAAGCAATCTCAGTTAGCTCGGGAAGACGGTATCAACATGTTTGCCATTGGTGTGGGTAGAAGCGTCAATAAAGAAGAGCTGATCAAAATCGCAGGGAATGAAAGCAGGGTGACGAACGTCAGCAGTTACGATTCCTTGAAAAACATCATCAACACTTTGGCCGACGAGATATGCATCAGTAAGAAGAAAATGTTGTTGTTGTTTAGTTTTTCTTTTGGAACTGTCACATTAGTGAAACTTTAAGTGATTATTTCTTCAAAAATCGTTGAAACCAATGTTTCAAAAATGTTCAACATCTGTGTACCCTTGTCAATAACTTTCTTAACACTGAGTACCCCTCATCCCACTCAAACATTTCCCGTACCCCAAGAGGTTTGCGTACTAAACTCTGGGAAACACTGATTTAAACAAGAAATTTTTTTTAAAAATATTTGTTTGTTTTGACTAATGATGCATTATCGTTGTCTCATACTTACTTGTATTTGTGAACTAAAAACTAAGATCTAGCTTAATATTACGTGTTAATTTCCGCTCACAGAGACGCCCGAGCCAACCACACTCCCACCACCCCGACCCCGTAAGTAAACTAAAATCTCCCTTTCATTCCATAAATAACATAGATAGTAAAATTTATAATGGATGATGTAGTTGATGATACAAAAAAAATAATTTGTTTACATAAGTTTGTTAGGCAATCGAATGCGATTGATAAAACACTTAAATATGTTAAATTATTTTATAACGTGTTTTTTTTTTTATTCACAGAGACGCCCGAGCCAACCACACTCCCACCACCACGACCCCGTTAGTAAACTAAAATCTCCCTTTCATTCCATAAATAACATAGATAGTAAAATTTATAATGGATGATGTAGTTAATGATACAAAAAAAAATTGTTTATATAAGTTTGTTTGGCAATCGATTGCGATTGATAAAACACTTAAATATGTTAAATTATTTTATAACGTGTTTTTTTTTCTATTCACAGAGAAGCTCATGCCAACCACCTCCCCCCCAGATGATACACGTAATTAAACTAAAATCTCACTTTCATTCAATAAATGACACATAAATTAAACTTTATAATGAATGATATATTTAATTATACAAGACAAAACAATATATTTATATAAGTTTGTTAGGCAATCGAATGCTATTGATAACAATTTAATATGTCAAATTATCTTATAATGTTGCTCATATAGATATATATTTATTTATTTATATTTACGCGCAGCTTGCTGTATCAAGAACCCGGCCGACATTTATTTTGTGTTTAGCAAAATGGAACTTGGCCTTGAAGCTACAGAATGGACCGCTGTCTTCATCTCGGAAACCATCGATGCTCGTGACATGATTAACGGTTTCAGGGTAAGTGTGTTTTACTTTATCGCTCCACGACCATTCGTCCCTCACGACACAACTAGACTAGATTTCCTTGGCATGCCTAGACCAGATTTCCCGGGCACATCATCATCATCAGTGGCGCTACAGCCCATCTAGGGCCCTGGCCAGCTCCATCACATCCTTCCTTTCGGAACGATCCATTGCTTTCGGCCTATATCTGTGAACCCCTAACTGGTGTGAGTACTTCTCTACATCGTCGATCCATCTCATTCTTTGACGACCGCTGAGTCGTCTGCCCCTAAGATTCTGACTCTAAATCAATTTACCTTCTCTAAAATCCGGCAATATCTCCTGGCCAGCGCCGTGTGCCTCTTTTTATTATTACGAATATGTGTGGGTCTTTGCACAATTGGTATAGATAGCTCTTGGATTGTACGGATTCTCCAGATATCATTTTCTAACACTTGGCCGTATATTTTTCTGAGGAATTTCCTCTCCCATATATTGAGCCGGTTCTCTGCTTTTATTGTAAGCGACCAAGTCTTAATAGCATAAGTCACTAGCGTTCTTATCATAGTGGTGTATATTGTCTTCTTTGTTCCCCTTTATAGGTTGTTGCTTCCAATTAGCTTTATAAGACTGAAATGGGAGCGGTTGCCTGCTGTTATCCTTACTTCCACATTCGATGTTATTTCATTGTGCTCGTTTATAGTCGCCCCTAGATATTTGAATGTAGCCACTCTCTCAAATTTGTGGTTGTTTTTTACTGACGTCATCGGTGTGTGTGTTTCATGATATTATCCTGTATTGTGTCTTCCCTGGCACACCTCCATTAGATTTTTCCCGGTGGAATGCGATTGAAATATGATAAACAAATCCAAACTGATTTTAATGTTATCTACGCGTACCGACATCATAATTGGTGTTGTTTAAAAAGGGGACATACTTAAAATTAACACGAGAAATTTTGTTTTTTTTTAAATTAGTTAATATAACATAAAACAGTTTTATTTGTTTAAGTGCAAATATCTCGTGAATAAAAATCAAATAAAAACAGTTTAATGTACATGAAGTCGTTTAAAACAACGAAACTTCCTCCTTAAAACAACAATTAAATATTCTTCTGACACAAATAAGAGCGCCCACCATTAACTTTCTCTTTAGGTCATTCACATGTAAAGTTTCCATAATGAATTCGATGGAGAAAAAAAAATCAGAAAATAATTTGTAAAAACTTAAGGCCTATCTTTCGTACGAATGAACAAGTTTCACTGTGTCAAACAATTCAAGTGAAAGTTCCCACATTTGAGCAGGATTGGGCTCATTTTGTGCTCAGTTTGCTTTCATTGGTAAGAGGGGGGGGGGTGGTTTGAAATGTTGGTGTAAAAAAATCCATCAGGTACAAGCAACCAACACTCATCATTTCACTCTACAGCAGGAACGTGAGTCTGTTGGGGGGGGGGGGGGGGTTCAAGAATGTCGACGAATTTTAACAAGGTCTCCCAAATTTTGACCAAAACAACAGTGAATTTCACTTGACCCTTCAAACACATTGAGATGGTGACGTGTCACGTGATCCACTAATGTACTGCACCATTAGACTTCATACTTTTAATAGCTTGTTCATAAAACTGGCATTGTTTCTCTTGTATTATCAAATTTGTATTATCTACACCAGCGGTTCTCAAAGTGGGGGTCATAACCTCTTTGGAGGGTCGAACGACCCTTTACAAGTATCCCTTAAGACTATCGGAAAACACATGCACTCTGCATTTATGAAGTAGCAACGAAAATAATTGTGTGGTTGGCGTCGACATAAAATGAGGAAGTGTTTTAAAGGATACCGACATTACAAAGGTTGACAACCACTGGACTACGAGGGTTTTTTTTAATACAATTTGAATAATTTTTGCCGCATGACCCCTAACGTCGTATTGCAGCATAGCAGTGTGCTGAGGAACAACAAATACTGAGCTCTGGTTTACATGATAGTCTTGGTCAATATTGATAGGCGTGGTAACCTAAATGATTGAAAGTTGACATGAAAAGTATTGTTTAAAATATGAACCTTATGAATTGTTTTTACCCTTATAACTGCTATTGAAATTTGTGTTTTTAATTATCCGGAACACGTCGTTTCCTTTAAAGGTCCTTCTTATTTTCTTTTGAACAGTATGGCGTCATATCCGGTTCCTGTCCTGACGATGCTGGTTTTGCCTTGAACGCCTACGACAACGTAGCAGATATCCGAGCATGGGTACAGTCATACAAGAACAGAAAACTCCCATCTCTCGTAAAGGTAATAGTATCATTAAAATAGAAATACTTCTTTACCTGGGATTTTTCTTAATAGAGCAATAATAAATGAAAACCAATCACGTGTAAAATGAACAGACATCCAGTAAATCTAAAAGAATTATGAATTGTCATTTACTCTAATTAACCAACGTCAAAAATCAGGGAGAACATTGTTAAAATTCGTCGACAGTTTTGAGAGACAAAACACAAACTTTATGACCACTCCTTAGTTTTCCTCGCCAAATGACTTGATGTCCATTTCTTTTCTAGAATCTCGCTGCCCGTGGTTACACTGAGGCTAGGGGAGCCAGAGCTGGTGTCATGAAGGTTGCTGTCATTGTAGCAAACAGTGGCATAAACCTTACTGATTTGCAGGCGGAGGTCAACAAACTGGTGGCTGATGGTGTAAAGGTCGGTTGGTTGGGTTCTGACGCGCTACGTCTCCATAATTAACTGGGATTTTGTTCGTACCCCAACACAGTTGGAAGAATCAATATGTCATTATTTTAAATATAAAATTTAAAAAAACAGAGAATGTTTTGGGACAGTAAAGGTGTGGGTGGGGGCAATGTGTCACGTGGGGTATAAAATCTAGTTACGTTTTCGAGTAGGGCTGTTTCATTGATGGAGCCTAGTTCTCTCAGATTATATGCACACAAAATAAAAGTTTCTATGTGGCTGATCTTGCAAATAAACCATTTTGTTGAAAGAGTGCTCGTGATTACACTTAGGAGGATAACACAAACGTTTTCTTATCTAAAACATGCATCTCATTTTCTCTGACAGGTTTTCATTGCTGACCCGACTGGTAAAGGCGTCTCTGTAACAGGAGTAACGATCTTGACCGAACGTTTGGCCGGGCAACAATCGAATCAACTCGTCACTGCACTGTGTGCTTCAAAAGAAAACAGAGTTATGCTCTAGTGAGTCAATTTTGATTTTAATCTAAACTATTCCGTTGTAAACATTTAAAGATTTATTTTTTTTTACACATGCTTGAAAATTGTTTAAATAAAAATTTACATATTATCCTTATTTTATGATGTGTAAAAATATATTTTAAAGTACAATTCTTTTTTATCCTTTTCTGTTACTGGGAATAAAGCTATTTAAATATTTTAAAACAACTTTTGGAAACTTCTAAATAGAAACATTACGTCATTTCTTTTACACAAACATGACTATTTTGCGTTAAATCTATTCTTTCACAGAAAATACTCTCCGATCAGAATCCTCAGATCTGATGTTAAAGTAATGCTTTCTTGATCTGATCATCCCGTGACAAAACAAGGCTAAAATCTGAACCGAATGTGTCCACATTTCAGTATTAAAATTAAATATTTTTTGTGCAATTCCATTTAGAGTTGGCACGATGATTCAGAGCAACTTCCTCAATCACTCTCTCTCTCTCTCTCTCTCTCTATATATATATATATATATATATATATATATATATATATATGTATATATATATATATATATATATATATTTAAATGAATGCCTTTATGTATGTCCCTTATGCGCTCCTACACCATTTACCCGATTGTGATCAAAATTTTGTGAGTTGATGTGACCATGCCCACAAAGATTTCTGGTTCATTTAAACCATTTAAAATATTCGCTAACAGTGACAGTCTTTTAAGATGAAGTTCCGACAAGTGGTGGGGTTGGAGCGGTAGTCGTATGTCATTGCCTCCAATCCATCACAGCTCTTGGCACACGCTCACAAAGATTCTCAAATTAAAGAAGAGAGCTCTGACGGGCACCAGTAGTTCTAGTATTTAATCTTGATCGATGCCCGGTGTTGAGTTTATGATGTGAAAACTTACTGAGACAGTCTCTATATACTGTAGAACTTTGTCAATGACATTACGACTCTCTCTCTTCGTTTAAAAAAATTTTCAAAAAATTCTACTCACTAATTGTAAAGGTTGTAAGATGACTCACGAAATATAAGAGCTAGAGATTTTGCCTTATAGCAAAGATGTATCTGCTCGACTCTGAAGCACTTGGATTGCAATTATCCAAAAAAAAAGGAGTCACACGTGCAAAATTATGACTTTTCCTAAATGGCTTAATGGGTAAGTGTTTAAAACTGGAGATCAGGCAAAAGAAATAAACGCACAGCTTGCCTTCGAGGTCCAGGTTCCGTGCCCGTGGTGAGCCCCCCAATGTCACGAAGTTGGTTCAAAAGTCTCCATGGTCTAGGGGTATTTGGTGCACACAAGTAAGCAAAGACTTGGCGAAAGAGTTTTTCCAATATTAATCATGAACTTTATTATCTACTATAATTTAATGTCACAACATCTCCCATTAGTTAAGTGGGTTCTGCTCAGCTACAATTTAATGTAACAACGTCTCCCACTGGCTATTTTGGTTAGGCTTAACTACAATTTAATGGAATCACATTTCCCATTGGTTATGTGGGTTCTGCTTAAAAGCTTAGCCAAATAATAACACATACCAACGGGCTCTTAAGCAACACTCCTAACACAAACTAACAATAACACTGATGCGGTCAGATTCTTTCTCCCTCGCTCTCCCCTCCTCTACTGACCACTTGCAGACTAGTACCGCAATAACCCCTTTCGCCTTTAGTATCCCTACGCTTATAGTCCATCTGTCACAAAACAGACGCTCAGGGATTATAACATCTTGAGAGGTATGCCTAATATTCTTCTACGAAACATAAATCAACCACGACTTTGCAACGCTTTCAAGTTTTCAGTGAAAAAGAACAATCTCATCAAAGCTACTATTTTAAATGGAAAATTTAAAGGTGAAGATGTACTTTTGCCACGCATCCCAGTAATTCCAAATGATATGCCATTTGAATTTAAAATTCAAATGCGACTCGCATTAGCAATGACCATCAAAAAAGCACAGTGACATTCGCAACAAATATTGTGTGGACTCAATTTGGAAAACTCATCCTTGTCCCATGGTCAGCTGTATGTGGCCTGCACTCACGTCAGTAAATGTTTGATTTATTCGTGTACGCACCAGACAGAAAAACAAAAAATTGTTTTTAAATGCTCTTCAAGAAACATAATTTGAAAAAAAAAAACACTTTCTGTCTTTTAGTGACATTGCAACGCATGCCGGGTATTCGCTAGTATACATGCAATGAATGTCTGTCTGTATGTATGTATGTATGTATGTCCATTATGGGCTCCTACACCATTCACGCGATTGCGATAAGACATTGGTGATTCTTTTGTACACAAACAAACCCGCGCCTTTTTCTGAGTGATTACTACCCTTTTAAAATATTTGGGCCTTCGGCACTAACTTCGTTTTTTTCTTACATGAGTTTAATTTTTTTTTTAAATCCGTATGCGCTCCTATACCATTTATCCAACTGTGATAAAACTTTGGAGAAATGTTGTGCAAACGTCAGAAAAGGTATCTCAATTAACAGAACCATTTTAAAATAGTCCATTTCGTTTTTTTCTTATCTGAGCTATATAAATATAATTTCAAACTCTGTGCGCTCCTATACCATTCATGCGACTGCGATAAAACCATGGTTACCTGCTGTCCACAAGCTGGCCCATTGTTTTTAGTTATTTCAGCCATGTTTTATGAAATCATTGTCCAGTGCTCTAGAAATAGTAACATTAAATATGCACTGTGACGTTTAAAGGCCTGAGAAATAACAAATATGGTAATGGTGTCAGAACGCAGAGTAATTTTTTGCAGAAATATGTCGAGCAATCAAGTTTCCGAACATTTTTCCTCAGTGTCTTTTCAGGATATAGAGATTGTGTACCTCATTTTGCAACATGTCTTGGCTTGGTAGCAGGTCATTTCAACGAGAGCCATTTCATAGACTTATACTTAATCGAGAAAAATGCTTCGTCGAAAAAACAGATCATTGTCATCTTTTCATTAACAGAAAAACAATATTAAAAAAGAAAATTCTTGAAAAGAAAGAAAAAAAAACTGACAAAGGAATCTATATCGACAGACTGAACGTTTACATGGAAACTGCATCTCCTGAGAATTCATCAAAATAATCACAATCAAAAATCTTCCAAATTTATTATTTATTTGTATAATCAAGCCAATTCAGTTCGAAATCTTGAAACAATAGAGTCGCCATTTGATAAAATTATATCATATGCAAATATGTTATGTGTGTTGGCACACTGAAATGGTCAGCCAAGCCGAGGTCGTTGAACCGTAAACATAGTGGAAATTTAAATAATCCCATCAGTAGTGTTGCGATGTTGCATTCATGAAAGAGATGACTCATGCACATCAATAAGTTAAGTGAAGATACCAATTCTTCAAAGTATTCTAAGGGTGTTTTAATGCCCGCGCCATCCTTCAATGGAATTATTTCTATCAGGATAGCGGCTCTCAGACTGTGGACCTCGACACCTTTGAGGTTTGAACGACCCTTCACATGGGGACACATAAGACCATCGTAAAACACATCTACTCATACAGTTATGAAGGAGCTACGAAAGCAATTTTGTGTTTGGGGGTCACCACAACATAAGGGACTGTATTAAAGGGTCAATACATTAGGAAGGTTGAGAACCATTGTATTATTAGGATTTCCTTTAATTCTATCTCTAAAAATGGATATACATATTCGATTGAAATGATTGTTGTCGACGCATGTGTCCACAAACGGACTGACCAATTCAAATATCTTGAAAGAGTTTCATCGATGCCTGAAGAGTATCTTCATGTTGGCCTTTCAAACGGCGCGGTAGATCGATCTCTTCAAACGCCTCGACCGTTTGATTAGGTCCTTGATGCAAGGTCTTGATGGAAGGTCTTGATGCTAGGTCTTGGTGGAAGGTTTTGATGGAAATTCTTGATGGAAGGTCTTGATGCAAGGTCTTGATGGAAGGTCTTGATGGAAGGTCTTGATGCAAGGTCTTGATGCAAGGTCTTGATGGAAGGTCTTGATGGAAGGTCTTGATGCAAGGTCTTGATGGAAGATCTTGATGGAAGGTCTTGATGGAAGGTCTTGATGCTAGGTCTTGATGGAAGATCTTGATGGAAGGTCTTGATTCTAGGTCTTGATGGAAGATCTTGATGGAAGGTCTTGATGCTAGGTCTTGATGGAAGATCTTGATGGAAGGTCTTGATGCAAGGTCTTGGTGGATGGTCTTGGTGGAATTTCTTTAGCTGTTCCAATGCACTTCTATCATACTGATGTCACCGCCTATTTGGGAAAATGAAATAGCAAAACGAGGCATGGGCAAGCTTGAATTTGAGAACGGGACGTTTCCAAGATTTGGACGTTTCGGCACAGAGCCTTCTTCAGCACACAGGACAAATGAAAATATCACAATGAACAGAGCACAGTAAACACCTCAAGAAATATCTGTTGTTGTATTTGGGAAAAAAAAGATGCAAACGAAGTGGAAAACTTATCAAACTAAAATTAAATAGATTGTCTTTAGTTGAGTAAAAATATATCTTCACTAAACCAACGATCAGCTGTGTGAAACGCAATTACATATCTTTTGGTTAAAAAAAAAGAGTAGAATTCACTCTTGATCTCCGCGTTCGCTATCGGAAAACAAATGAATTCTTACTTAATAGGAGTATTTCCCATCGATAACAAATTCCCCTAAAGATATTGATGTTCTTGTTCGAGGATTTGCTTTCTTTGGGATTCGTGTTACTTTGCTTAAAAAGATTGTGGTGAAAGCGTTACGTGAACCGAGTCTTAAGTTCTGCATTCGAATGAAAGAGGGGTCAAAGGTTAGGACGGGTCCGGAAACTTTTGACTTCCTGACAGTAGACTCTTTTATGATGCCAGAATGTCTTCTTCAGAAGTCAGTTTATAATATGTCGACGAGAACTATGAGAAGGATATGATGGCGATGTCGTTCAAATAATTACTTGGCTGTCCCCAAAAAGCAATAACATTTTTGTTAGAGAGTTTTTAAGTTTACACCAAAATAAAGATAGGTTTTTTGGTATGGTTCAAGGTAAAAAAAAAAATTATGGTTGCCATAACACGGTGAATACAATTATTCTCTTTACATTAATAATTTTATGTATATAGACAACCAACTACGGGGCTCAATATTAACTATATTAACTCGGTTTCCCCATTCGTTAAAAAGAAAGTTAGGAATTTAAATATACATAATGATTAGAATTAAGCAATAAGAGCTCACTAGTGAGTGCTGATGTGGCACCATGCGTTAAGGCGGCACAGATGAATTTTGTTACTGTATTCTCCAACTCAAATTATTCATGAACTCATTTTACCAAGACTTTGTGTATTAAATAACATTAACCGTATGCATGTCTAATCAGCCTCCTAATCAACTCATAGAAAGTATAACATTTTGATCATTTGCTTGTGTTCAACTCATTATTGGTTCTGGATATAATGAACCAACTATAGGCCAAATGAAAAGCAACCTCAGGCTGTTTAGAAACACAAAGTCTTTGGAACCGTAGGCTCAGGGAACGAAAATAAAACAGGTGGTCACCAAGACAACGTCCACGAATTACTGTGATTCATTTATTAGACATGGTGTCTGCAATGGCTTTTTATTATTTTAACGAGAAATGTGATCGCCACCTACGGGACTTGAGCCAGACTTGTAACGCAGACAACAAACTACCGGGCTCGAGCCTGACTTGTCAAACAGACAACCACCTACGGGGCTCTTACTAGACTAGTCACGCAGATAATTTCAATAGACCGTCCACTTCTTATCTCAAAAACACATATTTTTTTTTAAAGTTTGAACATTTTTCATGTTGCAGGAAATCGTTTCCGGAAGGAAACATGGGTTCAATTTTTAAAAATAAAACCATTATCTACTGGGCGCGAGCCGTAATCTACTATATCCCTATTAAATCTCAGTGAAGAATAAAATGCAGCCACTTCTATCTTTCCAAGGTAAAAGAAGGTATGAGAAATAAAATGTGGATCACAGGTGCCTCTGTAGTCTTGTTTGTTTTGTTCTCTACTTTTTTTTTAATATACCGGGAGTTTCATTAAATCTACAGCCGTTCTTGAGAATAACATCCAATAATTGTGACTCCTGTATATATATAAAGTTAAGGGGCGAAAGTCTGGATAAGTCTTATTTCTAGAAGTCAGTTTCATATTCATACATTTGCGGTAAGCTCGGGGTGATGGGACAAGGGGAGGGGGGGGGGGGGGGGGCCTGGGTGAAGGGAGCACCAACCCTTAACGCCATCTTCAGAGGGCGCAAAAATCGTCATTTTTCTTTCAAAGTACGTTTGGAAAATATACTTTTTGCAAAAAATTATTCATACATTTGCGGTAAGCTCGGGGTGATGGGACAAGGGGAGGGGGGGGGGTGGGGGGCCTGGGTGAAGGGAGCACCAACCCTTAACGCCATCTTCAGAGGGCGCAAAAATCGTCATTTTTCTTTCAAAGTACGTTTGGAAAATATACTTTTTGCAAAAAATACGCCTAAATTCAAGCTTAGTGCCGGGGATGGGAGGGAAGGACTTAGCCTGCCACATCCCTCTGTGATAAAGTAAAACATTATTTGTTAGAAAATATATTCCGTATAGTTAATTTATTTTTAAGGGTAAATGATTTTAAAATAACTTTTTTAAAAGTTCTTAAATTTACAGAATTGACTTTTGAACCTCATATTTTTACTTGCTACACGTATTCATCCTCTTAGTGATTCATCCAAAATTAAAATTAAAATGTTTAATGCTACCTTGAAGAAAAAAATGATAATAATAAAGCTCTCTGGTGTTCAAGAATACAGAAATGTTTTGGGAAATTTATACACTCTTAACGATCATCTCTAGTATCTTAAAAATACTTGTGGTTTTTTTTTCGTCCGCCCGTATCAGGGGAGACTACACTGTGGTATTTATATCCATGGATTTTATATTGATTTAATTCTATTTTTGGAGGGGGTTTCTCGCTTTCCGTTTAACCACACGTTTGTAGCGGCAAAGGCAGCTGGCGTTTGCAATGAAATTTCGAAAACATACATTTCGTGTCATTTAAATATTACCAGTTAACGCAGTGGTTCTCAACTTTTCTAGTGCAGCGATCCCTTAATACAGTTTTTCGTGTCGTGGCGACCCCACAGCCACACAATTATTTTCGTTGCTACTTCATAGCTGTAAGGATATATTTTTTCAGATGGTCTCAGGCGACCCCTGAAAAAGGGTCCCGCGACCCCCCAAAGGGGTCGCGACCCGCAGGTTGAGAACCGCTGAGTTAACGTAAGGTAAGGACCGTAGGCGAAGAAGACTAGTGACAGCGACACTGTAGTCTAGAGAGGATTTGATGACAATTACAGACAACCATTTCAAGAGCCAGATGGATTCAAATGAAGAAGCGCGGAGCTCAATGACAGAAGCTTAGTTCTGGTGGGTGATAGTCTTTGGGTCTGTTAAGGTACAGGCCATCGGGAGCTTAAGACTCAACTGAATAAAAATGTATTATGACTAGATCAAAGATACTAGAAACGAGGGTCACTGAAATAATTAAGTTGCAATATAATAAATAAAGCATAATTTTCATGTTAACTGATAAATATTTTGTTTTTCTTACATTTTATGTGTGCATTTTATTAAAATAAAATTTATAGGAACAATTCTCATATCAGGCGCAGCGCAAAAATGAAATAAAAATATGACGGGTTCAAAGGACGAACCAGTGATGTCAGTTTTTTTTCGAAATTTGCAAGTCATCTCCCGTGTGGCTACATTCCATTCACTAGAATAATATGACACATAGGCCCAATTGAAAAAGCAGCGTAGTCATTAAGTAAATATGTAGACATTTTGATATTATTATATTTTCATGGAGAATTTTCAAACTTTATTATCAATTTTTTTCAAAACTCTCAAAACCTGACTTCACTGGTTTTTCCTTGAACCCTTCATATGTTAAAATAAAATTTTATTTTATAACCACTCAGCAATTCTTGGTCAGATAGCGGAG
The DNA here is from genome assembly GCA_964033795.1 of Lymnaea stagnalis. Classification (NCBI taxonomy): domain Eukaryota; kingdom Metazoa; phylum Mollusca; class Gastropoda; family Lymnaeidae; genus Lymnaea; species Lymnaea stagnalis. The sequence continues at coordinate 467,145 of CAXITT010000543.1, read as the reverse complement.
GTTTCATTAAGGTAAAAACAGATTCCCGTCAGGCCTACCAGCTGTGTAACTTAATATTAATTGTGTCCATGTTAGTGAATGAGATGTGCAGTTTCTCCGCACTTAAATGTGAAGTGCGATCTGTAGCAGCATTACTGTATTTAAATGTGTTAGCTCTTTCGTTCTCTCTAGCAAGACCAGCGGGGCTAAGGATGATTGCACCAGCTTTCCTCACCTTACTTATCGTGGATTCCATCTCGGCCTTACCCCTGATTCCCAGCGGGGTTAGTACAAATAGATTCTGCGTATTGTGAGTGTAAGTGTAAGTGCATGGGGTGGTAATAGAGGTTGGGGGGGGGGGGGGGGTCGAAACAGTTCAGTTAAACTTTTTTAAAAAGAAAGCTCACCCTCTGCTTTAAGCTATACTAGTGGTAAAGGAAGTAATTGAACAATTCTAAATGATGTTGATTCCCAGCGGGGTTAGTACAAATAGATTCTGCGTATTGTGAGTGTAAGTGTAAGTGCATGGGGTGGTAATAGAGGTTGGGGGGGGGGGGAGGGGTCGAAACAGTTCAGTTAAACTTTTTTAAAAAGAAAGCTCACCCTCTGCTTTAAGCTATACTAGTGGTAAAGGAAGTAATTGAACAAGTCTTAATGATGTAAATACAATACGCCTCTGTCCGTGGCTCCCAAAATAAAGTTAGCAGTAATAATTTATAAACAAAAGGGCTCTTCAATTAAAAAGGTTCCCAACCCCTCGACTGTGCTAGGGGCCGCATTTTGTTATTCACCAGAAGGGATTGAGAATCTTCCATAAGAGCATGTCACATTCCTGAAACAAACATAAAAACCGTAGCAATGCTGTCTATACCCAAACCTCATAATTGCATACCCATGTCGATGTTTCAATGCCCTTATGGTTTCTTGAAGTATAAGTGACTCCCATATATTCTTCGATAAATAAGACATAGGCCGTGTATTCTATACAGCAATATTTTGTATGAAAATTGAAGTCTGCAGAGTAAATTAAAAATTTGCCCTACATTAATTAAGTTTCATGTCTAACGTGAATGTATTCTGCTATTTTGACTATCTATTCCAGTCTCAAATTGATCTGGTCAATCATTTCAAGCTGCAAAATAACGAATTCTTCAACAACCTTTTTGGTCTGATCTCCACTCTGACCACAGAGGGAGAACTCACCCAACAAGATATAAGTGTCAATGATGCCCTTGCTGCCCTCCGTGGTGCACTTACTGGAAAGAGAGAGCTCACCCAACAAGATATTAGTGTCAATGATGCCCTTGCTGCCCTCCAAGGTGCACTTACTGGAAAGAGAGAGCTCCCCAACAAGATATAAGTGTCAATGATGCCCTTGCTGCTCTCCGTGGTGCACTTACTGGAAAGAGAGAGCTCCCCCAACAAGATATTAGTGTCAATGATGCCCTTGCTGCCCTCCATGGTGCACTTACTGGAAAGAGAGAGCTCACCCAAAAAGATATTAGTGTCAATGATGCCCTTGCTGCCCTCCAAGGTGCACTTACTGGAAAGAGAGAGCTCCCCCAACAAGATATAAGTGTCAATGATGCCCTTGCTGCTCTCCGTGGTGCACTTACTGGAAAGAGAGAGCTCACCCAAAAAGATATTAGTGTCAATGATGCCCTTGCTGCCCTCCAAGGTGCACTTACTGGAAAGAGAGAGCTCCCCCAACAAGATATAAGTGTCAATGATGCCCTTGCTGCTCTCCGTGGTGCACTTACTGGAAAGAGAGAGCTCACTCAACAAGACATAAGTGTCAATGATGCCCTTGCTGCCCTCCGTGGTGCTCTTACTGGAAAGAGAGAGCTCACCCAACAAGACATAAGTGTCAATGATGCCCTTGCTGCCCTCCGTGGTGCTCTTACTGGAAAGAGGGAGCTCCCCCAACAAGATATACGTGTCAATGATGCCCTTGCTGCTCTCCGTGGTGCACTTACTGGAAAGAGAGAGCTCACTCAACAAGACATAAGTGTCAATGATGCCCTTGCTGCCCTCCGTGGTGCTCTCCTTGGAAAAAGAGAACTCAGCCAACAAGATGTTACTCTAATTGAAGCCCTTGCAGCTTACCGAGAAGCTATTGCTGGAAAGTGACGATCTGATAAAGATTTCCTCATTTCCCCTTAAGATCACCAATTGCACCGATGAACAATTTCAAAGCATTTAAAATTAGTCTAATCCAGTGCTGGATTAAGACCCTCCCTCTCCCCTGAGGCAGTTAAAATCTCATGGTCCCAAACATTCAAATCCTCACATCCTTTGAAAATAGTTTTACTTTTACAAGATCAATACTGCTTCTGGTTGGCAGAAATTGTTAATAAAATTTAAAAAAACACATTCTGTTGATTGTTATTTCTCTGATACGTGAATTATCATGTGTTTCGTATCACTGACAATGAATTAATCTAATAACTCAAGCTTATACAAATACAAGGAATATGTGAGAAAACAGCTAGGCCATTCACTATCAGAACAACTGCGTAAATAGCCGTGGGAAACATAAGAAAGTTGATAAAGATGAGACTTGATGATGATAAAACGTTTATAGTGGTGGTTGTCACTGGTTGCATTCTATTAAATAATGTGAACACCTAATTAGCGTTTTCACAGACAACAACAAAATCTTCATCCTGTGGGCGACACCGTTCGTTTGAGAACATCTCGATATGGCGTTGTTGGCTCCCAGTTGTGGGTCTTAGTGGCGAGGCTTATAACCAAAAGCGCAATAGAGTATGATTGGTTAAATACGATTAAATATGGATAATTGTGTGTCCAATTCAGAAAATTAACGCACAATATTTTCTTTTAAATTAGGGTTTATATCTCTGGACCGCTAAGATGTGCCTGGCTCCTACCTCGCTGAGCACATTCTTGGCGTTTCGTTGAATCAAGAAACTCCGACCGATTGCAGGCCTCCGCTTGCGTGCCGCAACAAACCCAAAGGTTCATTGCTAAGGGAGACAACCCCAAATGAAGCATCTTGAATGACTTTTTTCTCAACGATAATTCTTATAACTCCAGACCACTTTCGACACCGCTTGTGCCAAGCTGTATCTTTCACTTCTTCTTCTATATATCATGGGCCCACGATCAATGCATTCATCATTCTGGCTCCTTTGTATGCATGGGGATATTTCACTGGTTGCAAGGGCTGCACAGCGATGCCATCAGGAACTGGGGGTTTAGAAGGCCTGGGACAATAGACACACAAGTGTCAGGTGTTGTCGCCTCAACTTTTCCTTTCGAAAGCTTGTTCCAGTCCCGGATTGTCTTTGGGTCTACCAGCAGTGTGAGGAGTTGGGATCTTCTGACTAGGAGCCAGCTTATACTCCATAACAAAATACGAGGGGAAAAAATATTTTTGGTATGGATTTCACTGCAGTTGCAAAAACCAAAAAAAAATTATATTTTTTCATTTTTTTTTAATTATTGAAAAAAAAGGAGAAAAAAAAAGCACAACAAAAGCCTTGAATCAAAATTGATTTATAGTTATATATTTTTTTACATTGGTGTTTTAAACAAAAGAATATATTTAATTAAACTGTGAGATTAAATGTATAACAAAAAAAATGAATATAAATATGATCGTCGTTAATTAAATCTTAATAGCACTCAGGTGTAATAATAATTATAATAATGAGAAAAACAATAATTTGTTGTTGTTTTTTTTTAAATACTGGCAAATTGTGTTATTTATTAAGTAACTAACTTACTTCTATATTGTTAATACTGTCTTGTTTTGTTTTGTTTTTATTTGTTGTTTTTTTCATTTCCTTAATACTTTAAGCAATTACAATTGATAATTTATGATCGGAATAAATCAATGAATCAACAATATTTAAAGACTATGTCAGTGACATGTGTAAATAGATCGCTAAATGTGAAAATATCACTAAAATGATTATATATCACAATAGATTAATTCAAATCTTAATATCATGAAGCAAAGTTCATATTAACTTCATTTATGTGACTATAATTTAATGGCTAAAATGAACCCAATACGCAGTCACGATGACGTATTTAATTAATATTCCTGTTGTTGTTCGTCCTGCTTTTTCTTCTTTTTCTGCTTCTTCTGCGTCTGCTGCAGCTGCTGTCCTTGTCCTTCCTCGTCGACGCCCCGTCCATGACGCCCGCCCGACGACGGCCCCACCTGCTGTTTGCTGGTGATGCCGACCACGGCACAGATGCCGGCTACAAGGGTGAGGATGGCGACTATGATGGCGAAGTAGAAGCCGGACTGCAGAATCTCCCGGTCGAAGCCGGCGTCGAAAGACCGGTCAAACCTCACCCCAAATATGATGATGGCCACGATGTAAAACACAGCTGGGGAATCAGATGCGGAGTCAGGTCTAAGGCAGGTAGATCAAAGTTGTTGTTTTTTGTTCTTGTTTTTTTCCCTTGTTTCATTTTTTTTTTAATCACGGGACCTAATGAGATCAAGTTTGTGTATACCGTTTCCAAGTTATCTATAAAAATGGTTGTTGTTTTTTTTTTTAAAAAAAAAAAAAACCCCCCCGGGGGGGTGGTTCGTAAAAAATGTCTGAAATCTTGATAGAAGCTTTTAAATTATAATGAATTAAAGAGACGGTATTTGTATTAATGATTTTAAAAATGAGATTTGTCATGTTTAATGTGAAATATGAGATGTTTTAGACCTTTTATAAGTTTTGACTTATTAGGAGAGAGAATTCAGAAATAAAAATCTATTTCTGAAGACTTGGAGGGGTGATGTCCCATGACTCTTCAGGTTCAAAACACCCTTTCTGAATCTTATGTAAAATTGTGTTATGTGTTGTTGTTTATTTGTTGTTTGTTTGTTTAGTTTTTTGACGTCAGTGTTTATCTTATACGCGTGATAAGTTGGTCATCCATCTTGCTTCCACTGCTTGGTCTTATTACGCCTAGTTAGTTGACGTCATATTCTATAATATAAATGTGTGTGTGTACAAAAAAAAAAAGGGTTGGGGGGGGGCTATATTCTACACAATTAACTAGACCTTTAACATTAAGAGAAGATTGTGGGAGTGGGGGTGAGGGCTATAGTCTAGTCAATTCACTAGACCGTTAACATAGATAGAATATTGTCTGTGGGGGGAGGTGGGCAAAAATTAGTGTGACGTCATTTATGAACTCACTTGTTATAAAACATGCAATAGCGCTCCCTATGGCGAGTTCCCTGGACCCCTTGCATGGCGGCACGTAGAGAAGTAGAATGGTCAGACAAAAAGCTACGTTCACTGACATAAATGCAAAAATGGCGAATCCTTGGAAGGCCCCGTACCATTCTGAAATCAAACGAAAAAGAACTTATAAACATTATTTTCATTTTAAAAATTGATAAAACTCTAAATATAGACTTCAGCCGCGATGTCCTAGTCAAGGGTAATAAGGGGAGAGACTGCGATCAGGTTAGCACAATATAAAATGAGTAAAACAGAGTAGGGTTAAACCTGAAAAAAAGGAACGCAACAAAACAGCAAACGTGTCTGCAGAAAGCCTTATTCAGCAAACAAAACAACAGAAAAACGGTATAAAAATAAAAATACGGATACTACCTCTAAGTTAAGCTAAGTGCTAGTTCTTATTTTTATTTTTATACCGTTTTTTCTGTTGTTTTGTTCGCTGACGAAGGCTTTCTGCCGACATGTTCGTTGATTTGTAGCGTTTCTTTTTTCAGGTTTAACCTTACTCTGTTTTACTCATTGTATGATGTGCTCGTCAGTGTGAAAAAAATTGTTGCAAATAAAACAAAACTAAGCATGTTAGGTATCGACACTAAACTAACCATAGTAAGTATCGACACAAACCTAACCATGGAAAGTATCGACTCAAAACTAACCATGGAATGTATCGACACAAAACTAACCAAGCGAAGTATAGTCACAAAACTAAGGGAAGTATCGACACGATATTAACCAAGGAAAGTATCGATATGTCTAAACAAACAAGTTCTTTAAAGAGATCGAAAAAATAAATAGTTAAATAATAATAATATTCTCCTACTAACTTAAAAGTAAATTAAATACGTAATCTGTAGACCATAATACGTTTATCTACACTGATGTTGTGTATGTAAAGCTATTAAGGGAGAGCACCAATAAAACAAAACCAGGTCATTCACACTCCAACTATACAAGCAATGGCAGCTACACTATTTATTTTTTTTTTTTTAAATTTATTTTAAATTAAACATGTTTTAAATGTATCCCAATATAAAATTGAATGTAGTGATGTTTAATTTTGATAAGTTGGTTTTGTTATTTTATTTTGTTGTATTTCTTGGAACCGGCTCGTAATTAATATTAAAGATATTAAAGGAGAGAACCAATAAAACAAAACCATGTCATTCACACTCCAACTATACAAGCAATGGCAGCTACTCTATTTATTTTTTTTTTTTAAATTTATTTTAAATTAAACATGTTTTAAATGTATCCCAATATAAAATTGAATGTAGTGATGTTTAATTTTGATAAGTTCGTTTTGTTATTTTATTTTGTTGTACTTCTTGGAACCGGCTCGTAATTAATAGGTCTGACTTCATCAAATCAAAATATAATTTACATACTCTAAATTTTAATTTACTGCCCAAACAAATGGAGCGGAACATACGCTGATGGTCATAATAATGAATGTCTTGTTTGTTTCGTTTCTTTGGTATTATGCCGTAATAAAATGCAATTACATTATTATGCCTCCGTGTTTTTTGTCATTATTTAAGGCATAAAACCTAAACATTGGCTTTCGTTTCTTTGGTATTATGCCGTAATAATGAATGTGTATTTTGTTTCGTGTCTGGGGTATAATGCAGCAGTATAGTGTATTTGTATTTTGTTTCGTTTCTAATGTTCTGTGCCGTACGTATGATAGAAGACATGGAGGTATACTTTGCCAGAAAGCCACACAATCTGAGATGACAACAACGAGATACCTTACCTTAATTATAACCCTTTACTTAAAAACTTTCAACATTTATTAAATAAGGAACAGCCATATCACTTAAATTTTAAAAACTTACTTAATCTCCATCCAGGCAATTTAACCACTTACTTAAACCTCCACCCATCCAGTTAACTACTTACTTAGGGCCCACACATACATTTAACCACTTACTTAGCCTCCACACTAGAGGCCGACCGAATTTCGGCTTCGGCTTCGGTTTCGGCGCCGAAAGTGGCCATTTTATCACTTTCGGCCAAGTTTCGGTTTCGGCCGAAACTGGAAAGTTAACTTTCGGCTTAATTTCGGTTTCGGCCGAAAGAGAAAAGTTAACTTTCGGTTTTTCTTCGGTTTCGGCCGAACTTGACTTAGACTTTCGGCCATCCGGCCGAAAGTTACTCAGGTTTTCGGTCATTTAATACTAATCGAAAGCTATATGCTACAACAAACTAAGCGACATTTAAGAACAAATTAAGCGATCTTTGAGACCAAACTAAATGATATTTAACAACAAACTAAACGACATTTATGAACAAACTAAACGATCTTTAAAACAAACTAAGCGATCTTTAACAACAAACTAAGCTTTCTTTAAGAAACAATTAAGCGACCTTTAAGATTAAACTAAGCGATATTTTAGAACAATCTAAGCGATTTTTATGAACAAACTCACCGATCTTTAACAACAAACTAACCGATCAATAACAACCAATTAAACGGTCTTTAACAACAAACTAAGCGATCTTTAACAACAAACTAAGCGATCTTTAAGAACAAATTAAGTGATCTTTTAGAACCACATTTTTAGAGACCTTTATAAATAACAAAAAAAGATCATTAAGGGTTCTCAAGAACTAGGATTCACTTTCATCCACCTACTCACTGTTGCCAGAGAGCTGGCATACAAAAATATATAGAGACATTAAAAAAAATCAGAATTAGATTAGTCGGTGAGATTCGACTGAAACCGTCGCGGAGAGTCACGTTATATATATGAGAATGGGGGAAACGGGCCGGCGATGTACACTAAACTTTTCTGTCATGGAGCGGGCCGCAAAATATCGTCTTGCGGGTCACAAATGGCTTGCTGGCCGCGAGTTTGAGAACCCTAAATTAGATTTTTATTTATTAATATTTACGATTATCTCATTTTTATAAAAAGAATGTAAATATTTATATTTTCCCACATCATTTTCGATGTAAGCAGAATGTATGCGGGAACGAATTTCAAAATATCTTAATATTTCTAAGAATGTAAATATTTATATTTTCCCACATCATTTTCGATGTAAGCAGAATGTATGCGGGAACGAATTTCAAAATATCTTAATATTTCATTTTCGGTTTCGGCTTCGGTTTCGGCTTCGGTTTCGGCTTCGGTTTCGGCCAAAATTCATTTTTAACTTTCGGTCTTTTATCGGTTTCGGCCGAAAGTCATTTTTAAACTTTCGGACTTTTTTCGGTTTCGGTCGAAAATCATTTTAAACTTTCGGCCTATTTTCGGCTTCGGCCGAAATCAGAAAATCACTTTCGGTCGGTCTCTACTCCACACATCCATTCAACCACTTACTTAACCTCCACCCATCCAGTTAACCACTTACTTTGCCTCCACACATCCAGATAACCACTTACTTAGCCTCCAACCATCAATATAACTACTTGCTTAGCCTCCACACAGCCAGTTAACCCCTTGCTTAGCCTCCACACATCCAGTTAACCCCTTACTTAGCCTCCACCCAAGTAGTTAACTATTTACTTAGCCTCCGACCATCCAGTTAACAACTTACTTTGCCTCCACACATCCAGATAACCACTTACTTAGCCTCCCTCCAGCCAATTTAACCACTTACTTAGCCTCCACCCATCCAGCTCCACACAGTTGGCACTAGGTTCTTGGTTTCCGCATTCCTTCCACACACCGAAACCTTTCCTGTCTTTGTTATTGAGAGGGTTGCTATCGAAGAGCCCCCAGTCGTTCATACACATACTCAGCCAGTTGAAGATCTGGGCCACCTGGACACGACGCAAACGTTTGAACACAATAATTATACCATGCAATTGTAGAACATGTGGAATACATTTTAAATCATACATAATTAACGTATTTTTTTTTTTAGCTTTTTGTATGTACCTTACCCTTAAAGAAAAAAACAACGTGATTAAATCAAATTAAATTATAATAAAAAGCGGTAGCAATCTTAATGTTTTATTATAATTATATCACGGGTATTCTTAATATAAAAAAAATCTTTATCTTTTTAAACTAGTCTGTAGTGGAGAAGGTGGGTGAGCTAAAAGAATATGTATGATTAATTTCTTTTTGGTGGGTCATATTGGTGGAATCTGAGTTTAAATAGGCAGACAAATTCATGTCTTTATCACAGACTATTTTGAATCTAGTCAGATTGAATTTCTGTTTGGAAAACTATTTGCAAAATATTTATCTTTTAAAAAAAAAAAAAAGATTTTACCATACCAATTATCTGCACAATGATTTTTTATTCTGAACTTTTTGTGTTATTCCATCGTAAAAAAAACACATTAATTTCTTGAAATGTAAAAACATGAACTATACCAGTAATAAAATGAGCACAACTCGCCCCATCCAGTTTGTATCCAGGAATCCTTGGATAACACCCATCTCTTGTCATGTACGAATGGCTGTGGATAGGAAATAATATAATTGGGATATTCGTTTGTTACTGCACAATGATCTCATTACGTTTTTTTTTTTATTTTTAAATTACAAATTGGGTTCAATAATTTTCACATGAACAGTGCCATGTGGCAATGTGTAACCAGTTTCAGCTTTACTGATGATTTACTTTATATTGCGTCTTCCTTAAACAGGGCGTTTTTACGCCCCCTGTCGTGTTTACATGTAAAAGTTGTCTCCTCATCTTAACTAGATATGATGGTAGCAACCCCTTTCGCATATTTAAATGTACAATTAGCCTTCACATATTGACTAAAAGAGCCGTCTGCCAACACATTTAGATTAAATTTGTCACAAAAAATTCCCGCTGGTACGCTAAAACAACAAACTCTCATATTACGGAAATAATCCTTAGAAAGTAATCATGAGCCTTAGTAATATATATTATGCCTGCACAAGATGACTGCAATGAAAGATTTTAAAAACTACTTTAAAAAGTCACATTCCTATACCGTAGCTTTTTCAAGGAGGTTTTTCAATTAAAATACATGCATATTTGCAAGTGATCACGGCAGCGCCTTTTAAATCCTCCTTACAACGTTACATGTGGTATCGGAGTCACGTTTGAGAACATCTGAGCGTCGGTCTGCGTTTAAACAAATTGTAAAAATTAACTTTCGTCTCTATAAAATCCTGAAAATGTGAACAAATTTCAATGACAATCCTACCTGTTGTCAATTTTAATTAAGACTGTGATGGGATCCGCTTACACGTTTCCTAGAGTAATCCAATGATTGCAAAATTGTAATCTAATATTGGAAGTCTCGGATCGATAAAATCCTTGTCCGTATATATCACAAACACACAGGGGAAAGTGCGATAGATTGAAGACACGGCGGTTAGCAGAACGCGATATCGTCACACATGAATGATTCTACGGTACTCCTCTTTGATAGGCGTGTGTTTGTGTATTCGTTACGTACCATGGTTGTTAAGTTGAACGTTAATACATAAAGTGAATATAAATAGTCACAGCCAGTGGAGTTTAGTCCCAACCGCAAAGGTTGTATACACTGACAGTTGGTCATAGACTTAGACCCTTATGGCACGTGATGAACGTCCCAAAACATGCCCAGAAAAATAAGCAGGTTGTTTGTGATGATGAAAGGGGAACCACTGTGTAGAGATTAGAAGAAAAAAAACTTTTAAAAATGAATGCTGGTCATTACATTCATACCCCAACATTTTTTAAGCAATGTTTATAAAAAAACTTTTTTTTTTCTTCTTCTAATCTTTACACAGTGGTTCCCCCCTTTCACCATCACATTGTTTGTGATGATGAAAGGGGAACCACCGTGTAAAGATTAGAAGAAAAAAACCTTTAAAAATGAATGCTGGTCATTACATTCATACCCCAACATTTTTTAGCAATGTTTATAAAAATGGCATCTTAGTGAAAATATTTTGCCGACATGTGTGATAGCTTTGTTAGTTTACATTTTTAAGCAATTAAAAAGCGTTCGCTTGCCCAACACTTGAACACTTTATTCGCGGACAAGCATACAATCCAGTTCAACTAAACTATAAATCGTTAAAAACATTAATCGTCATAAACATCCCACTCCAAATTAGACACTGGTTCTAAATGATTAATTAAATGTGAATTGGCGTGGGACGTTAACCGACTTACAATATATGAATATGTTAAAAGCTTAATAATTTAGCATAACCCCAAAACAAAGCTAAATACTGTATTATAAGATATGAAGCAACACCATGTATGATGTATTTGAAGATCTTATTTTATGTTTCTTTACCAAACACAGTGAAATTTAAAAAGTTTACCAGCGATACCTTGTTAACTTAAAATAGACTACTATGAGTTTGGTTATTAGTATAACCTTTTCTTTTTATAAAATATATGGTGTACTGCTGAGAACTACCGTGCATCACATTTAAAGTATCTAATGTAGAAAAAAACATGCGACGGTACCTGGTAATTCCTGAAATTTAGGAAATAGCCAAGTTGTTTTCAGCTATTAATATGGCATCTAGGATCATTGTTAGAAATCTGCCTAAAGATGTAAGAAAAACGATATTACTTTCTTATTTTTCTTTGAGTCTGCTGTATTTGAAAGACAATGCGGAGATACGTTTTCGATAATCCCTAATTTTTCAGATTTTCATTCCTGGAGGCTGGAGTTGGTTGACTACTCTTATACTCACTCAAACACCATTTATTTAAATATATAACACTCGAGTCTAAAGATAAGCTAGACTAATAAAGAACAACTGAGGTTTTTTTTTCTAAAAAGTAACTGTTTGTCGATCAAGGCTTCCATATTTATATAATTCATATAATTTATTATAATGAAATGTGAGCCATCCATTTTGATCACACTTCAGTAGTGACTAGTATTATTAAGTACTGCTAATGAAAATCCGTAAATTGGGCATTGTGATTTCCTGAATCCACTTTCATTTTATTAATCATGATATGGCTCCATAATATGGACGTACAACAATACCTTGTTTTAAAATTTGTTATAGGACAGGCCTAATAAGTAATAGTCTAATAGTGTAACTTCTTTTCTAAATTAAATGAATTACCATTGGCCTTGGCTTGGCTACTATTTTGAAAATATATTTATGGTTGTTTTTAGATAACAAAAGATAAGCTTGTACAGCACATTCAGAAGAACTGCCCAACAACTGTGGTGACTGACTGTAACCTAAAATACACGTCAGATGGCGTTTTTAGAAAATTCGGATTTGTTGGATTTGATGCTCCAGAGCAAGCAACCCTTGTTCAAAAGAAACTTAATGGCACATTTATTAGAACAACCAAAATTCAGGTAACTGTACCACAACACAATTTTAGTGCCCCTAATGTCCCATTATTTTTATAAAATTTAAAGTTTAATATTTACTAATGTGACAAAATATTGAATGAGTGAAATGTTAAACTTAAACAGAATAAATTTTATTACATCATTTAATAGTACCTATATTTTAAAATGTATGACTATGGAATTTTGTAACAGTAGAAATGAACATTAATTTATAAACCAAGGCCTATGCCTATTAATGCTTTAATTTGGTTAATATTAAAACAAGTGTCTCAATATGATTAAATAACAGACAGAATTTTAACTCTGTATTTTATGCCTATGAAAGACTTGTTCATTAAGTTTAAAACTTGTTTTGTATTTATTTACTACAGCTATTTAAAATTAAAGACAGTTTCTGACTATATTATATTATTATTGGCACCTGTTGTAAGATTTATAATAATTTATTTATTCTAACTCTAATCCTGGAATTATTCAATTACTTGTTTTAAGAATTGGATTAAGATTAAACGAAACAATATTTAAATTTAACTACTTTAATGTACATCAGGCCTGATTGTAGAGTATTCTTTTAAAAAATTTGTTAATAAATATTCATATTTTGATAAACTTTTTCTCTAATATAAAGGTTGAGATTGCTGTAGAAATTGGTGATAAGTCAATTAAGTCATGGAGCAAGTATTCGCAGAGGCAGAAATCAACACCCAAATCAGAATCGGCAGGAAAAGCCAATGAAAAGGTAATAATTTTTGTAACTTAAGATAATGTTAATTTTTTTTTTTATATTCTGTTGCTGCATGCGTTTTTTTTGGATATAATTAGATATTAAATGAAATATCTTTAGTTTTATTATGACATTCATTCATGGTATAAACTTATTTCTGTCATTGCATTGTTGAATTCTGGATTAACTGAGTGCTCAGAGAGCTCTTTATACTTAAGCTTTTGTAAAATCATTCTGGCTACTTACATAAACAAATAGTTTAAGTGTAAACAATATTTGTCTTTGACTTTTACATAAATCATCTTATTTTAAACTGAAGGGGACAGGCGAAGTTACAGAAGAGTCTACACCTGCGAAACCAGGGTTTGTGATCAAAATGAAAGGTTTATCTGGATTTTACACAGAGGTATGAGTCTTCCCTTTTTTTAAAGTGTATACAGTGGGATTTTTTTTATACATGTATTATTGTTTTTTCTTTCATATTAGCATTAAATTTTTAGATTTAAAATTATTCATATCATATTGTCATATGTGGCCAAAAGTTTATGCAATTCACTTCACTCCATTTAATCATGAACTTCAAAAACTCTGTCAGAGAAAACTGAGATGGAAAACAATTCATATATTCAGTTGTGTATTTTTTTTTCAGACATTTTTCTCAAATATGCCATGTACTGTTCTTGTAATGACTTTCAGAAAACGGTCCAAGAATTTTTCAAACCAATAAAGTTAAAAGCCATACGAATACCCAGGAATGCTCAAAAGAAACCTATTGGTAATGTCATTTTTTTTGGGGGGGGGGGAGGGGGGGATTATTCATATTTTAAAAAAAATGTTCCTGCAAGTTTTTTTATTCATTAGGAGCTTATGACTTAATGTATACGTTGTCGTGGTAACCTCTATAAAAAGGATTCTTTTTCCTTAGGTGTGGCTTTTGTTGAATTTGGTTCTGAGAAAGAGCAGGAGCAAGGAATGGGAAGAAATAAGAACTTTTTAAGTAAGTTCTGTACACACATCTCTTGATGAATTTTCATTCATTGTAACAGTTGCATAAAATATATCATTTAATTTATTCAAAAAAATGTTCAATGAAATTTACCTCCAGCATTCTTGATGTGGTCTGGGTGGGTTCAAAAATAATAAATGTATTTATTTTTTAATTTATTTTTTAAAAGCTTTAAAAATGTGTGTAGCTTCATCTATTTCATCAATGGCTTCATCTATTTCATCAATGGCTGCATACATTTAATTCTAATCACCAGATGGCAAAAAAATATATTTAAAAAAGTCAACAGAAGAAGTTGCTCCAGAAAAAAAAGTCATTGCTCCACCTCCTTGGGAACTGAAGGTAAAAATTATGATATAAAATATAAATAACACTGTTATTGTTAAAAACTCAAAGTCAAGGGGAAAAAAATTCCTAGACCTATCATCTCCAGAACACACATGAATAATGGTGGGCATAATGATTTGTGAGTGGGTTGGTGAAAGTCAAAGCCTAGGGTAAAAATTTCATTGGCATTATGCTTAACATTCCTTAAAAGAATTTGATGTTTGTTTCATGGACCAGTTTTCAAGTTAACATGTTTTTTAGATTCTAAATAAAATGTCCATTTATGTTAGTATCTTTTTTATATATATAAAATTTCTGGCTACTGTATGTAATCTTGTACATTTTATTTTATGCTGGGGTTTTACCAAATAAAATGAGTAAAACAGAGTAGGGTTAAACCTGAAAAAATAAACGTAACAAAACAATGAACGTGTTGGCAGAAAGCCTTCGTCAGCGAACAAAACAACAGACAAAACAGTCTAAAAATAAGAAATAGCACTTAGCTGGTAAGTAGTATCTGTGGGCAGCAATAGAAGTGTGGCAGAAGGAAAATGAGTGAGAGTTTAAATAAGCAGCGGCAAAAAAAAGGGGGGAGAAAAATGTTCACTGTGATAGGTCAGAACGTGAAGGGGCGGAGCTAGGGTCAAGCTGTGAACAGAGACATAACATTAATACCATCTGGCGTCAAAGTGCCGTTTTACCAGGTGAAAAATTTCTGTGGGATTCAGTTTTGATTATTTGTGCAGGCATTTGCCTAATCCGAATACATTTCACTGGTGCAATGCTAGGCTCTGGGTGAAATTTAACTCAAAAATATACACTTAACGTAACCACATTATGTCCCTCCATGAGTTATGACACAGTTTGTTCGCCTGGCCGCTCCATTTAATAATTCTTATAACTTTATACTATTATTATTCCTTAAAAAAGACTTTAAAATTTAACGCAAGAGCTTCTCTTATGTATTGCATTTTATCAGACTGGGCTCATTAACTCTTAGGCCTTGGAATAGTCTTTGAGAGACTTCTGGTTTGAGCGATAGAACTCCTAAATTGTTTGCATGTTTTGTTACCCATTGAGGTCATGAGCCAGGCACACAGTATCTATGGAATTAGAAGCGAACTATTTAATGATTTCTCTTTATGTAAATTTATATCATTGTTCGAATTCAAAATATGCGTTAAAAAATTTCAAGTGTTGAAACATGTCTGTCCTTTTTGAAATTTAATTCTGAAAATAGTAAATGAGGACCATGTAATTTTAATGTGCCACTTTATTTATCAGTTGTGAACTATTGTAAAATCAGAAAGAGTAAATGAACCTGGATTTCATGTAGGAGTGTGGCACTTTTTGTTTTAATATAGAATATATTCAGCTCTGCTTCCTCTAAGAAGAAATTTAACGTTCTTAATTTTGTGTTTTCACATTTGACCTACAGGCTAAAGAATCCAATCTACAGGAAGTGGAAACCATTGCTGATGTAAGTCCATCATTTACCTGTCATTCTGTATTATTATATATCAGCTAGAAAACACAAAGAACTTAAAGTGTGCCTTCTAAATTATTAATTATCATTGATATTAAATTACATAAACAATGCGTTGGTTACGTTTTTTTAATCTTATGTCCACACTACTTCAGCATGATATAAAAACAATAATTACTTCCTTTTTTTTTTCTTCTAACCAGTCAGGTCGTTTGTTTGTTCGCAATCTCTGGTTTGGAGTAACAGAACAAGAGCTTGAAGAAGTCTTTGGAAAATTCGGTCAGCTTTTAAGCTTGGCTTTCTTTATTTCCTAATAAGAAAAATGGAAGAGAGTTGATTAAATTTAAGTTATTTGAATTTGGAAAACATTCTTTTAAAACAAAATACTAAAAATGGGTGTTGCAATCCATGTCTATGATGGATGAGCTGCCATTGTGATCTAAACTCTATACTTAAGGGCAGTTTGAAATTAGTTGACATTCATTTCAACTTAATTTTAAGCAAAACCCATTTGATATGTGACTATTAATAACTTCATAGATTATGTTTCCGTCCTTCGGTTTATTCTCTACTCCAACTATTAAAATAACTTTTTCTCTTAATTTCATGCAGGTCCTTTGGCAGAAGTGACGCTCCCTGTGGATCCCCTGACCAAGAAGGTGAAAGGATTTGCCCACGTCGTCTTTGTGTTTCCTGAGCACGCCCTCAAGGCCTTCACAGAACTGGACTACACCAGCTTACACGGCCGGCTAATGCACATACTACCAGGGAGGGAAGTTAAAGAGGAGGATGAGTCAAACGGTGGGTTACTCGTTATCAGATCAGTGACAGATTTGGGGGGACATTACGTATTGGAAGTTGGGGGGGGGGGGGGCGGTTACAAAGGGAGGTGGTTTTTTTTTTTTGTTTTTTTGGTGGGTTACTCGTTATCAGATCAGTGACAGATTTGGGGGGACATTACGTATTGGAAGTTGGGGGGGGGGGGGGCTGTTACTAAGTGAAGTTGGTTTTTTTTGTTGTATTTTCTGTATTTGAGAAATGTTGTCATAGTTTAAACTGGTCATACCAGCCATTTCAATGTCACACTCCCACCTATCTGTAAGGGTAACAACAACTACCAAGTCAGTAATGTAGAGAAATTAGTTGCTCTTTGTCAAGACTTGATTCATCTTCAGGGTGTTAGACTCGGGATGTGTTGACTATGAAAATATTTCTATCCCCAATTAATTTATAAGCATCAAATTAAAGATAAACCCTGTTTGCTTTCAGAAAATTCATCGTACAAAAAGAAGAAAGATAAGAAGCAAAAGTCAAATAGTTCCAGGTGAGTTTTGCAATAATAATAATAGCTTCTCAAATTTAAAAAAAAAATTTCCTCTTTTTTGTGTCAGGTCCTCGATAATTTAGAAAGTTTCCATCAGAGTCAGTAAATATTTTATAAAGCAGTCAGATATCCAGGCTGCCATTTCCTTAATTAAATGTTTAAATTAATATTAAGTTTATATGCTGTGTAAGTAAACTCTTAACTATTGCCATTTGAATCACGCTTCTGTTTCTGTTCCCTGTCAATAGAAAGGATTGCAGACTTTTAATTTCATTGTTTCATTTTTATTTACTATTATTTTGAACAGTTGTTGCTTCTCCTACTAAAAACCTTCAGCATCTCATGGTTGACATAAATGTCTGCTTTGATGGTACATATAGTCATTAGTTCAGTTTTATGTTTGGGGGAATGGAATTTACTTTTAAACAATGTTTGTTAAAACCACTATATAAATTCAACTCTTCCAGCTCCCACAACTGGAACACACTCTTCCTCGGTGCCAATGCTGTAGCAGATGCAATGGCCAAAACATACAACACTGACAAAAGTAATATTCTGGATGATGTAAGTCTATGGTTGTGTCTCATGCCAACAAGCGGAAGTTATACTGATATCCATGTGTTCAGGTCAGTTTAAAAAATCATATCTTATAAGTTTTATTCCATTTTTCCAGGACACGAAAGGTAGTTTAGGAGTCCGACTGGCCCTGGGAGAGACACAGATAGTGGCAGAAACAAGAGATTTTCTGATCTCGAACGGGGTCGCCTTGGATAGTTTTAGCCAGGTGAGTAAACTTTGTTTTACCTAAGTTTATTGACCTATCTTTAATAGTATTTCAAATTATCTATCTGATTCCAAATAAACTTAAAAGCTTTCTCCTAAATCTCACTTTTCTGGTGTCCCTTTGTTTTTTGAGTTAAGAGAAACAAAAGACTATACCTAATAATGTATACCCATTCAACTACACCATATTTGAAAATGAAAATACATACCCATTCAATTATACCATATTTGAACATTAAAATACATTTGCTAAAGTTTGTCTCTTTAAAATGTTTTGACTAATATAATGAGATTTTTTTTTTCTTTTGAAAATATATTTTTTTTTGGCATAGTTCAAATATCTTTATTTTCCCTTGTTAAAGGCAGCCGGAGAGAGAAGCAAAACAGTCATCCTGGTGAAAAACCTGCCCTCTAGTGTCACAGTTGACGAGCTCAGGGACATCTTCAACAAACATGGAACTGTGAATCGTGTTGTCATGCCCCCGTCTGGGATAACCGCTATAGTTGAGTATCTTGAACCTTCCGAGGCAAGGCAGGGATTCATGAAGCTGAATTTTTCAAAGGTGATTTTTTTTTTTTTTCATCATAGATAAAATCCCACACTGGCTTAACAGCTGCTTCAGAAATATTTTTTTCAACATAAATTAATTGAAAGTTATGTTGGGTTTTTTTTAGGTTTTTTTTTTTTCCACTTAAAAATATTTTAACTTACCATCTTTCTCTAAGCCCAGAGGAAGTTTCAGCTCATAAATCTATCAACACTGAAACCTGCCACAATATAAAAACATAAGGACCCATTAATAATATGCATGAAATACACCTCATTTAAAAATTGAGCAAGCCAATAGAGTTCATCGAAGATAATGAACAAAATAGATATTCTGACAAAGTTTAAGCATTCTGATAAATTGAAATAACATTTTAAAATGATGTGCTTATAATGCATAATGAGTCTTTATTTTTATCAATAGATCCCTGCAAAACTAGCCACAGTTGTAGCTGATTTTTTGCAACTGATATTCTATAGCTGTTTAAGATACTTATTTGTGAGTTGACCCAAGCTGTGCTGTAATAGCTTTTGCTTCCAATGAGGTTTTTATAAAAATCTATTTTTCAGTTCCGCTCTATCCCACTGTATCTGGAATGGGCCCCGATGGGCATTTTCATCCACCCATCCTCAAAAAGAAAACCTGATGAGACGCCAGTAAAAGAAAATAACGCAGGGGATGAAAATGAAGAAGAAGGCAAGAAAGAGATAACAGGAGAAGCAAAACAAGACGAAGTAAATTTGATAGCGAATGTTTTAAAGCGCACAACTTGATTTGTTCCTCTAATGGCCTGCGGCTGGTAATGTCCCCTGAGCATCAGGCTAATGTGATTGTGGGGGCTGATATCCTTGTCATGGCATTTCTATGGCCTTGCTTTCTTTTCTCATTGTTTCTTTGTAGAATGGGCTCCACAGCTGCTGTTGTTGTATTTTATTTTTGGAAAGGTTGGGGGGGGGGGGGGGTTTCCCCATACTAATTATGCTTCTAAGACTGTTAATGCTCATGTAGAGCAGGGGCTCCCCATCTGTGGTCCATGTCACTTCACTATCTCAGAATTTTTCGGCCACCATTTTCCAACTCTGTTCCTATTCACTCCCACTTATATAAGAGCAAAAATAAGGTTCAACTAGTGGACGTGGCTGCGACTATTCTCAGTTGGTGAACTCAATTAAGTCTTCAAGATGAGGTATTTTCAGTACTATTACTTTTGGCTCTTGCTAAACAATATTATTAATTTGTATCTTGTACCAAACAACTGTGTTTTGCATTTTTGTTTAAACATAAATATCACTTCTTTGTTGTTGTTTTTTTATATATTATTTTAATGTTTATCAGGGAGCCACCTCTGATGCTGAGCCAGAGGAGGAGGCTACAGTGTTTGTCAAAAACTTGAATTTCAGCACTACAGATGAACAGCTCCTAGAGGTAAATCTCACATTACACTATGAACCTGAAAACAAAATATTATTTAACTTCAATGGGAAATCATCTAATCCTGGTGCAATATTGTCTCATATAAAAACAACACTCTTCTACTTCTACATATTTTTTATTTAACATCTTTGTTTAAATTCAGCACAACAGATTAACAGCTCCTTGAGGTAAATCTCACATTAAATAATGAGCCTGGAAACAAAATATTATTTTACTTCAATGGGGAAATCATGTAATCCTTGGTGCAATGTTGTCCCATATAAAAACAAGACATTATTCTACTTCTACGTTTTTTTTTTATTCAACATATTTGTGTCAATGATAAGCTTTGCTAAAAAAAAACTGGGTTGTTTTGTTTCACCTTTTTTTTTTTGAGGATGGTGTAAGTTTTTATTGAAAACAATAAAGCTAAAAAGAAGGGGAAAAACACTTATGCTGGGAATTTGTTGACTGAATTCCTCTGCTTGTAAAACTGTGGAGCTATTATAATTTGTCATAACAAAAATTCCATCACAGTTGTAGGTCTTCCAAACTGAATTATGTGTAGAATTGTTGACCATGACAAACAAGTGGTTCCTTCCCCTGGGGATCAGTTATTTCTTGTAATGCCATAGTGGTCTCCCTTAGCTGCTTCATAATAAGATTGCTTTACCAGTCCATCTTTGACCTGTCAATTATGTTGTCTGTGAGTTGTGCAATGTTTGCATTCTTTCCTGAAAGAAGTGTTGTGCAATGAGCTTAAGATAGAAATAAGTTGGGGGGGGGGGGGGGGGGAATGTTTAGGATTGTGTCCAAACCATTGATTTTTTTATCAGTAAATAGAATTAAAATAAAATGATCCCAGTCAATTTAAAATGGTATGTTACTCAATTTTTATTTCTTAAATTCAAGTCAAATATTATTTTGTAGCTGACTTTCCTCATTGTAAGCTCAAATTTTATCGTGCCGCTGAATTTCCTAATGTTGTGTTTAAGAATGATCTGATCATGTGCTGAGTTGGTGCCGACATCTTGTATATATTATAATATTTCATTTTTTACTAAAGAGTTTTGAAACATAGTGACCTATGCTCTGATCAAAATTTCTGCCTTCATCTCTTACTGTGTCTCTTACTGTGTGTGTGTCCCTTACTGTGTTTTTTACGGTGTGTGTGTCTCTTAGTGAGTCTCTTCCTGTGCACTTTAAAAGATTTCAAAAGATCATCTTTAAAAAAAATTCAGCTGTTTAGAAGCAAGACTTTTGCTATATTATTATGGGCTTTGAATATTATTGATTTATTGCAACAGTTTGCACAACAAGAAGGCTGCCACTTAACTGTCAGTGAGACCAAGCAACTTTGCTGAAATTATCATTTATAGTTATAAGCACTCGTAGAGATGTGTACTGACAATATCTTTAGCATTTTTTTCCACAGCAGCTGGGTGGAATTTTATATGAAATTTTGTTACGTTAGAAAACATATCTTCTTGTTCACAGCATTTTCAAAAGATTGACAAAAAAATTGTTTCTGCAACAGTTTCCAAGAAGAAGGATCCCAAGAAATCTGGTATGTCAGTTTTTAATATCTGTTATTTCAGTGATAGATTTAAACCTACTCTGGACCATCAAAAATTCTTTTTTGTTAATTCCCCCCAAAAAAACATAAAAATTTTTTTTTTTTTCCTTCAGAAATTCAGGTTTAAAAAAATTATGTAACTTTTTAAATTTTTTGTTCATTTAATTGTTAAACATGTAACGTCCCAAGTGGAGTTATGCCCCTTTGCTTAGGCAGCCGGGGAGGGGGGGGGGGGTAAAAACAAAAATAATTCTGCTAGAATAGGTAAAAGAAACAATGCGTGGTCCATCACTTTTGAAGTTATAGCCAGCAAAAACAGTTCCAACTCCCCTATACCCAATTTTACCTTTCAAGCTGATAAATTTATAAATTAATGTATATTTTGTTCCAGGGGAACTGTTATCCATGGGTTATGGTTTTGTACAGTTCATAAAAAAGGCAGATGCCAAGGAAGCCCTAAAAGTTCTTCAGAATTCTGCATTAGACGGACACAACTTGGAGCTGAAAATTTCAAATAGAACTGTCAAGTAAGAGATCTCTAATGTTTAATTCACTTTTCTTTGGTTGAAGCTGGTCTACTCTAAGTGTATCTCAGTCAGATTGTCAATGTGTTTTATAATGAGAACCCTTTTGTTATATAAAATGCAAATAAAGAGAACATTCCTTTACGTTCCGGAAATGAAGTCACCTGAAAATGTTTTCGTTTGTTATATGAGGTGATTTTTGTTTTGGACTTCAGGCAGCTTGTCTACTGGTTAGATCAGCCCATTTTGTGTAGTTCTATAAGTTCCATGTTGTGTGCCAGGATGGACCAGTTCTTCTTGCTGCTGACTATTAATGTCAAATTTTCAGCAATTAGTTGATTTTTGTGTGAACATTGTAACCTCCTCCCAGAGAATACTTGCCTTACACAATTACTTTACACAATTGCTTTACACAGTTGCCTTACATACTAACAAATTCATGCCACCTGATTATTTAAGCAATTTATACTATTAACATTTACAGCCAGGTGAAGGGTCGTAAGAAGCAAGATGAGACCAAGCAAAAATCCACCAAAATTCTGGTTCGTAATATACCTTTTGAGGCCAAGAAGAGAGAAATTGAAGAACTGTTCAAGTAAGGGTTTTTTTTTTTTTTTTTTTTGGTGGTTTTTTTTTTTTTTTTTTTTTTTGGTAGTTTTTTTTTTAACAGTAGAAATTGATTGTTTTACCAAGATTGTATTGTGTGTGTTACCAATGGATTGGTTTGCCAAGACCCTATTTTATATGTTACCATCAGTGGCTTGTGTTCTTACAGGGTGTTTGGTGAGCTCAAGTTTGTGAGACTGCCAAAGAAACTTGGAGGGACGGGACCTCATAGAGGTTTTGCTTTTGTTGACTTTGTAACAAAACAAGATGCCCAGGTCAGATTTATTTAGTCATAGTTAATTAAAAATATATTTATGTATATTTTCTCTTTTAATTTTTTTTTTTAAGTTGATTCTATTTTAATACTGAGCATTAAATCCAATTAAATCTCATATTAATAATACCTTGGAGTCTTCTTTATTTTTTTTATGCAAAAATGATGTCATCAAATGCTTGATTGCAATCTCTGGTTAAATTAAACCGTGCTGATGTACTCAATCATTTTATTTTCTAAGTATTACTGTTTTACTATTCAAAACAAGGAAAACTATTGATTTTTTCTTTTCTCTGTGTAAATTAGTTCTTTTCATTAGAAACGCTGACCATTACATATTCTGAACAGTATATATCTACTGACTGCTAGGGATCACTAAGTCAGCTGATATTCTCATTAATTGTAAAGTTACAAACTGTCAATCTAAGGTGGCTAAAAATTATAAGGTGTGACAAAATTTCTTTTTTTTTTTTTTTTTTTAATATTTTTTTTTTTTTTTTTTTTTTTAAAATTCTGATTGTATTTAACAATCTGCCTAATACTAATACATAATATCAGGGTCAGCATTACAACAGTTGAGTATCCAAATTCGATAAGGTATGTATTGACAGATAAGAAATCGGTTTCAAAAAAAGGAAGAAGAAAATAATCAAAGTTTACATCCCTGAGCCGAGTCAAAGCATATCTTTGGGACAGTCCTAATTTTTAACTTTGCTTTTGATTAATTCCCTGCCAGAGGGCATTCAATGCACTGTGTCACTCGACCCATCTTTACGGCCGTCGGTTGGTGCTGGAATGGGCTGAAGTTGAGGAGAGTTTGGAAGACCTACGCAGGAAGACAGCCCAGCACTTTAGTGATGGTAGGTTCTAATATTAATCTCCCACCATTTCAGGGATGGTATGTTTAAATTTTAATGCCCCTCAATTTCTGTGATTTGTGATGGTAGGTTAAAATTTCAATTTCCCATCATTTCAATGGTGGTAGGTTTAAATTTCAATTCCCCATCATTTCTGTGATGGTAGGTTTAAATTTCAAGTTTAAAGTCCCCATCATTTCAGTTATGGTAGATTTTAATTTCTCATCATTTCAGTGATGCTAGCTTTAAGCATTGATGCCCCATCATAGTTTTTAATTAACATTTCTCTATTATCAAGCCAGGCTAAGCAAATAATTGTTGCTCAAATATAATCTGTCTACTTGTCATTCATGTTGTGTCATTAAACCTTGAATCTTGACTCTAATTCTGAAATGCAATGTAAAATAAATATTATTGTGATGTATATTTTGGATTTTCTCACATTACCAAATCCAAATTACCATGTATCTCTCATTTACTATGTGAGATCCATTAATCAGTCTTTACAACTTATCATCCGTAAGTCTTGTCAAAATAATGCCAACAAAGAATATTGTTTCATTTCATGGGAGGATATTCTTGACTTAGTTTTCACATACAGCAGGGGTTATGTTGACAACGCGTTTCATTAACTTTTCTCATCATTTTGTCACAGATGGTCCCAGGAAGAAGGTGTCAAAAATGAGCTTGATGAATGAGTTGGACAGCTGAGACCATGAATAAAATTGAAATACTCCTGCATCATATTGTTTGTTTTTTGTTTTTTTAAATCAGATGGCACTTTGTTCTCCAGTGTGTTAATTAATTTTTTGTCTAGGTCAGTTTGCTAAGCTTACTAATTGATGGTGGAGATTTAGTTAGCAAATACTTTTCAGAACTGGGATGTGTTATCTAGGTCAAATATTTTAAGTTCAGACATATTCCAGAACATGGACAACAAACTGGGCTGGTGGCATTGTACAATTACCATTAAGTAAGGCATAGTGCAATTACTATTAACTTAAGATTAACTATTTGATGCACCCGCCACCGTCTCGGTCAACAGCTGACTGGAAGCTACAATTTAAAATTGATGCTGACCACTAAGATCTAGTATATCAAACTGACTTTCTTTCCTAGCAACAAATTCTGGTTGCACTCAGTGGATCATGGTGGTCAGAGAAAGAATGTGTGGCAGTGTCGTAACATGTCACTTCAAAGGGCTTGAAATTAATTGTATGCTTGTTGGTTGGCTTTGTTGTATCATCAATAGATGGCATTGAATCAATATATCAGGTTTTAAATAAGTGCCTTCAGGGTTGGGGGAGGGGGGGGGGCGGTGGTTGCTGAGGTAAACATTTGCAGCGGCAGAGCTAGAAACAAAGCAGCAGAGAAAACTTTATGACAACAGAAGATTGAAAACACCACAAGTATGGTGGCAGAGAAGTGAATACACCACAAGTATGGTGGCAGGGAAGTGAATACACCACAAGTATGGTGGCAGAGAAGTGAATACACCACAAGTATGGTGGCACAGAAGTGAATACACCACAAGTATGGTGGCAGAGAAGTGAATACACCACAGTATAGTATGGTGGCAGAGAAGTGAATACACCACAGTATAGTATGGTGGCAGGGAAGTGAATACACCACAGTATAGTATGGTGGCAGAGAAGTGAATACACCACAGTATAGTATGGTGGCAGAGAAGTGAATACACCACAGTATAGTATGGTGGCAGAGAAGTGAATACACCACAGTATAGTATGGTGGCAGAGAAGTGAATACACCACAGTATGGTATGGTGGCAGAGAAGTGAATACACCACAGTATAGTATGGTGGCAAAGAAGTGAATACACCACAAGTATGGCGACAGAGAAGTGAATACACCACAAGTATTGCGACAGAGAAGTGAATACACCACAAGTATGGTGGCAGAGAAGTGAATACACCTCAAGTATGGAGGAAGAGATTTAGAATTTTAACAGCTTCTCTGAGTTGTTTGACCATCTGATAAGTGGACCTCAAGCTATTAGAATTTGATCACTAATTGTTATCAATTTATGACTCATTTTTCTGTTACTGATAATTCAATTTCTAAAATATCAAAAACTAAAGATTTAAATATAGACCAACGAGACGACCTCATCTTGATGACGTTATCTTCTTGGGAAACCTGGAGACCTTTAAATGCAACGATGTTTATGAAAAGATTCAACTTTCTTTTTTTTTTTTTGTTAGGGGCACGTTACACATCTAAAACTGATGGGTAGAAGTAGAAGAAATTTAAACTATCAATTGTAGATTCAGGAACACATCAATATAAATAGGCATAAATAAAAAAAAAAAAAGTTTTCAAGATCTGTAATTCATCCAAATTGGCATCAGAATATTTTGTTTTTTCAAACGTAATTAGGCCTTACTGACAGAAGAGTTCTCGGTTAAAACCACAATAATATCTTACTGACAGAAGAGTTCTCAGTTAAACCCACAACAATTTATTTTAAAATGTGGTCAATTGTGCAAGAATGATTTTCCGTGTCTTTGGTTTCAATCTTAAAACGTCCTAGTTTTCATTTTCGGCGTAGAGCTTCCCTCCACTCAGACCTAACTGATGCTTTTCTTTTAAAATGAGTAAAACAGAGTAGGGTTAAACCTGAAAAAATAAACGCAACAAAATAGCGAACGTGTCGGCAGAAAGCCTTCGTCAGCGAACAAAACAACAGAAAAAACGGTATAAAAATAAGAAATAGCACTTAGCTGGTAAGTAGTATCTGTGGGCAGCAATAGAAGTGTGCTTATGACCTTTTGTTGCGTTTATTTTTTCAGGTTTAACCCTACTCTGTTTTACTCATTTTATTTTGTACTAACCTGATTGCAGTCTCTCCCCTTATTACCCCTGCTTTTCCTTTGCATGTTTGGATTCCCAGTTGCTGTAGATCTTTTTCCATAGCATCCATCCATGTAAGCATTGGTCTGCCTGTGTGAGCAGTTTTTCCACTAGGGTTTTTGGGGGTTCCTCCCCTCTTCACTCGGCATTCTAAATGTGCAGCACATCAAGTCTTTTTTTTATGCTACTAGCGTGGGATCCTGAAATAGTCCATACAATTCCTGGTTTGTATGTATTCTCGGTCCATATTCATCCTTTGTTAGTCCATATATTTTCCGAAGAACTTCCATGTTTTTAATAAGTTTTCAGCCATTTTTGTTAGGGTCCAAGTTTTACCTGCGTTTGTTAAAACTGGTCTGATTACAGTTTTATAAATAGTTTTCTTTGTTTTTCTTGTAATATTTTTTCTTTGGAATATTTTCTGACAACTGAAGTAGGCTCTGTTTCCGGCCGATATTCTTCCTTTTTTTTTTTTTTTGTTTTTTAGTAATTCATTCCTTTCATTTATTAAGGTTCTTAGATTTTTGGATTTTATTATTTTTTCAAAAGTGTGGTTTCTACTTTTATTTTTTTATTTTTTTTCTTTTTTTTTCTTTTTATATTTTTTCTTTTGTTTATTTTCTTTTTATTTTTGTTGGCTCTTTTTTCGTCCTTTATTTTTTCTTTTTTTTTTTTTTGTTTGTTAGTAATTCATTCCTTTCAGTTATTAAGGATCTTAGATCTTTGGATTTTATTACTTTTTCAAAAGTGTGGTTTCTACTTTTACTGATTTCATCTGTCTGTTCTCTTAACATAGTTCTTAGTTAAGTGTTTTGATTTTTGGTTGTTAACTTCCAGCCCTGCTTGTAGAGATGCGTCTTCTAATTCAATAAAAACTTTTGCTATATCTTTAACTATTTTCCCTTAGCAGTGCTATGTCGTCAGCATATGCAAGATACTTAAGGAGTTGTTTGTAGAGGGTGCCTAATTGGTTGTGGGTCTTAGGTTTTCTTCTTAAAGTATCCTGTTATTTGCGTTACTCCCGTTGTGTTGGGAGTCCCGCAAGTGGCCGGGGTTTTTGGCTTCGGTAATAAATACTTCGAACAATCGACGCTTCACTGTGGTTGCCGATCAGGGTTTCTTTCAGCTATACATGCCCCCCCCCCGAAATGTTAAGTGCCCGGGGGGGGAGAGGGGGGATTTCTGAAAGAAAAAATGTTGCCGACGAATGGACTTAAAAGACACACCGAGGGCTCATGACATTTAAAACATGACGACTGAGACAACATAAAAAAAATGGCATCATTTTATGTATAAAACATATTGGCTGAAATATCATTCATGATCCTTTAGATCTTACATGCATATGGACAATCAAATTCCATCACGAATTAAAATAAAAATAGAACTTCAATGACAACACCACGCGTGTTGTTTTCCCCGATTTCTGCTGCAAATGGCATGTTCATCGACACACGACTAAACTCACGGTGTCACTTCGTAACTCGGTTTTTTTTTGTTGTTTTTTTGTTCGTAAATCTATTGCAAGACACTGAGTGAATGGAAGGTTATCAAGAGTGAAAGTGGACTACTTTTTTAAAAATTTATTTAATTAAGTAATTTATTTTTTAAAGAGCGATCATAATTTATTGAAGGCATTCAATGCTGGAACGTTAGAGATCTTTTTTAATGTGTGGAGTAGAACAGAAATGGAGAACAGATCATTTAAATAAATAATGATAGAATTCGTCAATAAATAGATTTCCTTTATTTAGAACTTACTGCTGGTGGTATATATGTAAAAAGGGTGGAACTTCATGTATCATCAAGGTTAAGATTGCTAAATTTGTTTAAGTATACCAAAGATCATCTACGCAGCTCGAAGCTGTCAAATATCCCCCCCCCCAACCCCAAACCTCCCAGCAAATTTTTTAAAAAATTAGAAAAGCGGAGAACCCCTGGGAGGGACAGACACCCTCATCACGATCCAATGATCGATTGACATCAGCGTACAAGGCCAAACTTAACCAAACTCTTGTGTTGACATTCCGTTACAAAACTCGGCTTCCCAGAACACGGCGTAGAATTTAAATGTCTAAACGGATTTTCTGCCGCCTTCAGGAACAATGATCCTCGAAATGTATAAGGTAGGCCTTATCCTCAAATGTATAATGGTGTCCTTATATTTATTATGTTGCCTGCGTAATAATGCAACTGAGCAGTTGGAGCATGAAAACATGACAATAGACCAATATCAACTATCAACTAACCGAAAGCTTCGAAAGATAATGTGCATAGACACATAAAATAGTGTACACAGACACATAACATAGTCTGCATGGCATATAAGCTAGTGCACATAGACATATAACATACTGTGCATATATAGAAACATGTGCATAGACACAAAAGATAGTGTGCATAGACAAATTGATTTATTTAACTCTCGGAACATGACAATGGTTAATCCCCCCCCCCCCAAACCTAATAAAATTTTAAAAAATCAATAATAAATAACCGAAAAGCTTTTCCGAAATGGTAAAACTTATTATGTCAACGTGTTACAGTTGGATTTAAGCTAGTGCACATAGACATATAACATACTGTGCATATATAGAAACATGTGCATAGACAAAAAAGATAGTGTGCATAGACAAATTGATTTATTTAACTCTCGGAACATGACAATGGTTAATCCCCCCCCCCCCCAAACCTAATAAAATTTTAAAAAATCAATAATAAATAACCGAAAAGCTTTTCCGAAATGGTAAAACTTATTATGTCAACGTGTTACAGTTGGATTGTCAATTCCGAACCAGATGCAATTTCCATTAATCCCCTGTGGAGACCAGACCAATCTATACACAACTATCCATTAGTAATAGTACGCGCCCTGGTGCGCAACGACTAGTACTGCAGCTCTATTCACATCTGGTGAAGTGGACGATTCATCTTCGCAACTTTGGTTTTAGTCGGCGATTTTAAAACTAACCGGCCGACTCCGGATATTCAAATTCAAGAGTAACGAAGCGCTTCATCCCCTGAAACAGCGGCGTCTCCATAATGGTGACTGCAAGCAAGGCGTTAGAGGGGACATTATCGTCAGTGGGTGAATATTGTATAAAGTGAGCTGCCCTTTGCAGTGACGTCACGTGGGCTCTGCAACCACTGGTGGAGCTCTGGTTTGTGATGTCCTAGGGTGGGACAATATTTTTGAAAAACAACAACAAAAATCTGCAGTTGTCAGAAAATGCCGCCCCCTCAATTTATATAGAAAAAGAATGCCCACCGGGGCGGACACCTTCCCCCACCGCCCACCCTTCCTACCCTAGTGACTGCAACCCCTTGAGGTGCGGGGGAGCTCGGGTATTTAATGGGTCCAAAGTTTTAATGAGGTAAAAACTCAACAATCAACTTTGAATGCAAGGGGCACAAATTCGAAAAAATGGTAGGGGGTATCCAAAATCCAAAATTTTGAGACTCATTGAAGATTATTATTTTAAAATTATTTAATGTGTGTGTATTGGGGGGGAGGGGTGTTTAATGGACTCACTCACCTCTTAGTCCTCTGCATCGGGGTGCAAGAGAGTTCGATAAGGTTGATGGGAATGAAAAAAAAAATGTTGACGTCATCAACACCTTAACTAACTGGCTCCCACGTGACCTGTAAACTATGATCAACGGCCTACGTCAATAATATATTTTTTAAAAATCAGAAACTGTGGAAAACAATTAAATAGGAGTATTAGGATTCACAGCGTGTGCAGGAAACATCTGCTGTAGTTTAGAAAGAAGAATTCTGTTTTATTTTGAAGGCTGTTGTTACCATCAATGCACACCGCCCCCACTCCCAATCAAATATAATTTTTTTTTAACTGTTTACAGTGTACAGTGCATTTCTTGATGACACAAAATACGGAAATAACCTCTCTCTCTCTCTCTCTCTCTCTCTCTCTCTCTCCCTCTCTCCCTCTCTCTCCCTTCTCTCTCTCTCCCCCCCTCTCTCTCTCTCCCTCTCTCTCTCTCTCTCTCCCTCTCTCTCTCCTCTCTCTCTCTCTCTCTCTCTCTCTCTCTCTCTCTCTCTCTCTCCCTCCCCCTCTCTCTCTCTCTCTCTCTATCCCTCTCCCTCTCTCTCTCTCCCTCTCTCCCTCTCCCTCTCTCCCTCTCTCTCCCTTCTCTCTCTCTCCCTCTCTCTCCCTCTCTCTCTCTCTCTCCCTTCTCTCTCCCTCTCTCTCCCTTCTCTCTCTCTCTCTCTCTCTCTCCTCTCTCTCTCTCTCCCTCTCTCTCTCTCTCTCTCTCCCTCTCTCTCCCTCCTCTCTCTCTCTCTCTCCCTCTCTCTCCCTCCTCTCTCTCTCTCTCCCTCTCTCCCTCTCTCTCCCTTCTCTCTCTCTCTCTCTCTCTCTCTCTCTCTCTCTCTCTCTCTATCTCTCTCCCTCTCTCTCTAATTAAACACGTATTCCTTGCATTTGCCATTAGTTCATTCAAAAACATGAACTTAAGCTTTGCGTCATTTAAAGTCATAAAGCTGATACCAAACAACAAGATACTGAGCTGGGTTTAGTGAATTTGTTGACAACATCTAATTGGTGGGATTTTCGTTGGTGGTTTTCTTTTCCCTTCCGAAATTGATCGTTTTGCTGGAGTTCTAAATAGTTTCTTCCCGTTGGGACATTTTGATGAGCCCCAAATTAAAGACCTTAGTGCTAAAAGTACTTATGTCACAAAATACCCATTTTGAAACAACAGGGTTTATCATTTCTAAGACCTGAAAACGTCACATCACATTACGTAATGTTACTACTTTTAGACAACGTAAAACATAGTTTCTAACAATGTATTTCCGCATATATGTATCAGTAACAATTTTAATACACAATCTTTCGTAAACAAAAGAATTAAACACATTTTCGTCTAGGTTAAGGCTCAAATTCACGTAGAAATCTCGAACAGCTGTTGAGAGATTGACAGAACAGAATACCAGGATGTTATTAGTATCTTAAAGAGATTGGCCAGAATTTACGCCCGGATGTTCTATTAATAGATTTCCGCCATTAAATGACAAACCCTCTCCTGTTCAAATATTCATTTTGAGTGTAAAATTTGATCATTCGTAATTTTGCTTGTTTAAATAAATGACATAAGTAAATTTTAATAGCTCAAATTTATGAAGTACACTTGCATAAGTTGGATTAGAAAAGGTCACATTTAGACTGAATTTGACCCCCCCCCCCCCCCCAAAAAAAAAAAAAAAAAAAAGAAAAAGAAAAAAGTGACTTAAGTACTTTTAGCACTAATGTCTCAATTTAGGGTTTGATCCAACGCTACTGGGCAAAGTACTTAACATGATCTGTACGGGGGACAGTTCTTCTATTCAATTTCTGCCAAGTGAACAAGTCTCCTCCTCTACCTCACGGGCAAACAAATAATGAGAGGAGAGTTCAAAAACATCGGTTAAAGGTTGGTTTTTTTTGACAGTTGACAGTTTCGTGCGGTGCTAGGAGATCATGAGTGTAGGTCACGTGACACAAACTGCCGTACAGTGCAACACTCCCCAGGCCTGCCCCCCAAACAGTTTTCTGACAAGAGGTCTTCGAGAAAGGGGAATTTGATTCCCAGACAAACATCTCATCAGATTTCATTCAGTATAACTTTGAATGTATGAGACGTCCGATTCCCACGCAGTGACACATTAAGCAAACAGGATGTGTTGTTTGTAAAGTGTTGCCATCTCCGTATACTATCCACAATGAGGAGTTACTGAAGAGTTCTCAGAATGTTTAATAATGGCAACATCAACCCACAAACATCCCATTTTTTTTTTTTTTTTTATTTTTTTTTTTTTTTTATGTTTTTTTTTTTTTTAAAGCTACACAAATCTTGTAAAACTTTGTGAACCATGAATGTATTATAAAATAACTAGTTAATTTTAAAATGTCAATGTTTAAGTCCAATTCTAGCATTTTCTGTTACCCAATTAATCCGTTGGTGTGACCCACTCTATCATTTAGTATGGCCCACTCTATCATATAGTGAGACCTACCTAATTATTGGGTGGGTACAATCTTTCATTTTTTTGTGATACCCTCTATTATTTGGTGTTACTCGTTCTATCATTTGGTATGACCCACTCCATCATATGGCATGATCCCCTCAATCATTGGTGTGATCCACTCGATCGTTTATTATGATCCCCACAATCATTTGGTGTGCCCCGTCTATTATTAGATGTGACCCACTCTGGCATTGGTGTGGTACTTTATCATTTGGTCTGACCCACTCAATCATTCAGACTGACACACTCTGTCATTTAGAATGACCAGTTTTGTCATTATCTTTCAATCCCTCTTTCATTGGTGTGGCCCCGTCTATTAATTGGCGAGACCCACTCTATCATTTGGTAAGGTCAGACCATTATTAGGTAT
This sequence comes from Lymnaea stagnalis, assembly GCA_964033795.1. Classification (NCBI taxonomy): domain Eukaryota; kingdom Metazoa; phylum Mollusca; class Gastropoda; family Lymnaeidae; genus Lymnaea; species Lymnaea stagnalis. The sequence continues at coordinate 433,958 of CAXITT010000543.1, read as the reverse complement.
GACCAATTCAATCATTGGTGTGACCCACTGTACCATTTAGCGTGACCCACTCAATCATTTGGACTGAAACATTCTATGATTTGGTCTGACCCACTCTATAATTTGGTATGACCCACCCTATGATTTGGTCTTACCCAATCCATTATTTGGTCTTACCCACTGTATCATGGGACTGTACTTGTGGATACACTTTAAGCAAAGGCCCGTTTTCACTTCAGGCTTTGTTTTCTTTTAAGTGGCTTAAAACCATTGTGAAGTTTCCGCAAGCCTATTCATTTCTTTTGCTCCGACTCCCTGGCAATGCTGCATAATCTCAGCTCAACTCTAGTATTTAATGTCTGCTTTGGGGAAATTGAAAACCAGCAATCCAATTTAAAGGTGCATGTCTTCACCTCGTCTCAACAATTTAAGCTGTCGTTTCGAGAACATTCTGCAGCATTAGGAATGGGGCTTCTCTATTCAACGTGTCCGCATTTGGAAAACAAATAGATTCATTCGGAAATCATTTAATCAATGATTACAATTTCAGCTTTCCTGTTTGTTAAATTGTTTTTGATTTTAACACACAAAAAATTGCTTTTCTCAGATTGAATAAATTTGTAGTGAATTGCCACAGTTTATTGTTGGTATCTGTGGAACAATCCTGTTAGCAGAATAAGCGATTTTTTTTTAAATTTTCTGATCTCGGCGCAGTGACAAGTAACGAGCGATTATATTTAAAATAAAACTAGATGGCCGGAAACATTCATTTATCCATAGCATGCCACTACCATGACTTTCAATCGCATGCCACTACCACTCCACTGACTTTCAATACCATGCCACTACCCGGCTCGTCAATGGCACGCCACTACCATGACTTTCATTGGCATCCAACAGTCATATACATCTATTTTTAGTGGCCATCCATAAATGACGTCAATTATCAGGAACGCGCCTAGAAGGCAAATGGTCACAAGTTTTCGACAATGTATTCATTGGAAGGTCAATTTTTAAATTGTTTGTCAAATTTATGACTTTGGCTGAGTTGGTCAAAAATTGATCAAATTAGATTAACGACATTTATGACGACTGGTGATTGTATTTAACCGCTATACTTATCCAGGCAATAGGTTTTACACAATTTTTTTTTTTTTAAAAACGCCTTCAGAAGTTATTGGTCACTCCATCGAACGACCCGCTGTGACGGGAATACTGTTGCGTCCAAATATAGTTCTACTGGGACGTGTGTTCCACATAGTATCTTCCCCAATCAGATAAAAACATCCCCAGATAAAAAAATTCAGCTCCATTGGAAGCCACTTCAGTTCTCTGCCAAGACAGCCTGCGTTAAAAGGATAGGCCGAGAGCATGTCGTCTGCTGGTTATCTTTGTTGACAAGAAAAGCGGAAGATGGAGAAAGAGAATTTCCGGTTTGTCGTTACTTCCGCCTGGGATTTAAAAAAAAAAAAAAAAAAAAAAACATTTTTAAAAAAAAAATTAAAAAAAAATGTCTGTTGGTTATCTTTGTTGAAAAGAAAAGGGGAAGAGGGAGAAAGAGAATTTCCGGTTTGTCGTTACTTCCGCCTGGGATTTAAAAAAAAAAAAAAAAAAAAACACATTTTTGACAAAATTGTTCTAAAAATAGCACGTTACTCTTTGATAGGAGAGTCACATCCAGTAAAGTTTCTGTGATTTTTCAAAAGTTATTTTAAGGAAGTCACGAGTAACATTCACAGTCAAAAGTATTGGATAAATGAGGGAGAGTGATTTTTTTTTTAAATTGAAAATGTGAACATTTTGTCCCAAAAACAAAATAGTGCACCAATCATCCTCATCTTCTGGCAGTGACGTCAAATCAGAGCCTTTGTAAAGTCAACTTATCAGCCATGATTTTTTTTAAAACATAATTTATTTATGGATTTTCGTGAGATTTCTAGGATTTAGGTTAAATTTGCTATTAACGAAACTAAATTCTTTATCCGTTATTGGAGTCGAACTTTCCGAAACTGTTGAATATTCGTCTGATTCCGTGCTATGTAGGTGTATGAAGGGCGCCAAAACAGTCATTATCATAAGCACATTCATATGTTTATATTTATAACTTGATGAGTGCAGCGTACCCGGCTTCATTTTCGTTATATATATATATATTTATATTTATATATTTGTGTGTATGTATAATATACACATCTATTTGGAAAAGGCGGAATAATTCATACTTTTTCGCAGGAGAAGATTTTCCTTAGCCACTGCCCTGGCGAAAGATTCTTGTTTTTATCGCCATAAATGTGTGCCGTTACTTTCTCAACTCCCTTTCTTTGTTAGATTCAGGGTGACCCAAATCTTAGCACATGTTTGTCTGTTTGCGGTGAAGCCATATATGGTTCTGTAGAAGAATTTATTTGTACCGCTGCCCACCCACCCCCACCCCCCAACAAACACATCCTTTTCCAATTCCTTGACTTCCTCCTTTGCTATCCGTCATTTAAAAAAAAAATCCTAATTGGATTTCTTGCACTTTCCAACTTGAAGCTGGAAACTCTTGGAAAAATTGCGCCCCATTTGAGATTTTAAATTTTGCTTAAATAATGTGATATAGAAGTGCAAACAAGGGTGGAAGTCTATAACAGTCACTGACGCTACCAGATAGCGCTCATTTCACGAAATGAAAGTCCGATAACTGCAATAAGTGAGATACTTATAAATAGCACAAGTGCGTTTAGGGCTTAATATGTGTGTGTGTTTCATGGCAATAATTTTAATTTAGATATGGTGCTTTGAATCTGCGGTATAAAACGGGCGGTATATTAGAATATTAATATAGTTCAAGGGCGAGATAAAAGTGTTCGGTTGCCCGGAATGGGGAAGGGTGGATTCACTAAGTGGTATTCTTATAAAGTGAGTAATTTGAGTGCGTGTTTTTTCAAAGAACTTCAGTAGATGTGACTTTCACCCATTGTTTATAGTTAAGAATATACGTATTTTATTTCCACACATTCTCTTAAAGATTTCTGTACAAAACTATTTACAATGTGTTACCACTACCTCTATTCACAGTTCTCAAGAAATTTCTTCCTTCTGAGATAGAACCTAGGAACCGAGGATGATATTTAAAAAAAACAATAATTACTATTAGTCCCGTTTAATAATGATAATTTAATTAAAAATAATATTAGGTGACTAAACATGTTAATTTTCTTTTTTTGGGGATCGAGCTCCAGCTACGTCATGCTCATTACGGACGTGTCGCATCTGTTGGACGTGTTGGTCATTTTAGTAAACTTAAGAGGTGGATTTCTGGAGTGCTCCCAGCTCCACCCTCCGACTCTCAGTGTCGGGCCTACTCGGCCAGCAAGTGCACAAATGTCTTTGACGCCTGGGGGAATTCAGTCTATTTGGATAGTTTCGAGTCGGACAGTGTTCTGATCTCATTGGGGCTATGAGGCTCTGGGGAAAAGGCTCAAGGGATGACGCTGCGGTGGTGAGGCTCTGGCGATTAGGCTCCGGTGGTGAGGCTCAGAGTATGAGGCTCTGGTGGTGAGGCTCAAGGGATGACGCTGCGGTGGTGAGGCTCTGGCGATTAGACTCCGGTGGTGAGGCTCAGATGATGAGGCTCTGGTGGTGAGGCTCTGTTGATGACGCTCTGGTGGTGAGGCTCTGGCGATTAGGCTCCGGTGGTGAGGCTTAGATGATGAGGCTCTGGTTATCAGGCTTTGGGGATGACGCTGCGGTGGTGAGGCTAAGGTGATGAGGCGCTGGTGACCGCGTTTTAGTTTCCTCACGGCTTTCGCGCCACGTCTCCGTTTTCCAAGCCCTTAAACCATTCCTCTCGAGAATGATCATTTGACCAAGATATGACTCCCAGTTGGGTCATCGGTTGGTTTGCTTGTAGATGGGCTTGCTCTTGCCCCGCTAGAAAATCAGCTTGTTTAGTCTGGGTTAATCCCAGGTGTCCAGGGATCCACTGAAGAACCCCTTTGCCCTAATGCAACTTATGTCTCATACTGTTAACAGAATGGCGTTGATTATTTTCGTGACTAGAGAGATCTTACTCATAGTTTTGAGAGCAAAGCTATAAGTCGCAAAACACTACAATGGACGGAAATGATTTGCTATAAGCTATACTCGGCAGCACACTTGTTTCAGCACCATGTTTCAGCTTAGATTTTTACATCCATCCTTGTGCTATACTTCCCACTGGGTCCAGAAATCTCCTCTCTTGGAGGCATCCCTTTGATGAGTGCAGCGTACCCGGCTTCAATTTAGTTTTTTTAAATACGAACCAGCTGTGAAGACCGTGTATCGCTCAGTCGTCCTTAAAGCTGCCTCTTTTTGAGAATCAAGAGTGCTGGATTTTGTAACCACTGCATTTGCCGGTGTCAGACGTTTTTATCAGATATTTTAGAGCTCTCGCGTGGTGATCTCTGCTGGATCAACCGCAGCTTCTTTTGCGGGAAAATGTTGCTTTCTCTTAGGTTCTTGGACCGCGTCCTTAAAGGAAGATCTTCTAAGCCTTGTTGGCTTTACAAAAACCTTCTTGGACTTGAAGAAAGGATTCAGTTTTGTTGTTTTTTGCATCCGTCGGTTTCTTTCTACCATGGTTCCAATCAATTTGTCTCTCCTAATGTTGGGTGGCTTAAACTCTGACAGGATTCCAACTGCAGCTTTGAATGCTGTGCGGAACGCCCCGGACACGAACATGAGAGCAGGGTTTTATGCGCGGTCCAGACCCTCTAAAGCAGCGCGGCTCGCAATGGCCTGGGCTCGCAGACTGTAGTCAATCGCTCCCGTTACGCTCCCAAGATAAAACGTCCTGAGAGGCTTGCACCAGCGCCCTGGGTGTATGCAAACCAGATTTTTCCACTAGGCTTAATTTTTGACGTGGTTTGTGGGTTGATATGGTTATGTAATTAAACTTTCTTTTCGAGTTTCACTTCCATACTAGTTGGCGCATTGTCTCATGAATGTTTCTTCCCGAAGATTTTTATGATGATCTACTTTGAGTGTGTTCCTCCCATTTTAAATCTTGAGTGCACATTCTTTACCGCGTTAACCCTGCACCATTTTCCACTTTTCAGCGTAGGATTCTATAATCTTTAGGTCCTGCTGCAGCTGGCTCTGCAGTGCTGATTTTTTTTTTTGCCCGAGCTCCAAATTACTAAGCTATCAGCGAAGTTGGTGGTCTTCGTTGCCAATTTTGACTGTAGGTCGTGTACATTATGTCAGGAACAGGGTACAGCTCAAGGCGGATCTTTGCGTGTGTCCGTCCTAGCGCGCAGACATGTTCGAAACGTGTCCCCGACTCTTGTGGTTGTCGTTCGTTCCTAGAAAGAACTCGTGTATCAACCGTTTGAATTCTGACAGCGACACCAAGCTGTCGTAGTGTATACATCTGGACCTACCCTCCAAATCTTATCATCGTATGCATGCGGGATGTCGGAGAGCACCACCCCAGTATGCGTTTTCATCTGTAGCTTCTTTGTGGTGGCTTGGATAAACTGTAGCAATCTATTATATCATTGGTGTGTCTGAATGGGGCAACTGCAAAATCTATCATGTCGCTAGCTGGACTGAATGTGGCAACTGCAAAATATATCGTATCATTAGTGTGACTGAATGTGGCAACTGCGAAATCTATCATATCATTAGATACTCAATCAGCAGTTCCAGTCGGTCTTTGGTGACGGTAGAGAGTACTCTGAGACTGAGTTCCTTCTGAAGACCAAAATGATGAACAGAGCCTACCCTATCATGGGAGATATCCAGATATCAGAACAAGGTGTGTTTGCCCTCCTCAATACCATTAACCCTTACAAAGCATGTGGTCCTGACAACATTAAACCACGAGTGCTCAAAGAATTAGCCAAAGAAATCGCTCCTGCACTGACAATCCTCTTCCAATCGTCACTATGCACAGGAAATGTTCCAGCAGACTGGAGAACAGCGCATGTCACTCCAATTTACAAGAAAGGGGAGCATTCCGACCCTGCCAACTATCGTCCGATATCCCTCACTAGCGTCGTCTGCAAACTGTTGGAGCACATAATCGTAAGCTCTGTCATGAAGCATCTTGAAAGCCAAAATATACTCAATGACTGTCAACATGGCTTCCGAGTCAATAGGTCATGTGAGACCCAGCTTCTCGAATTTGTAGAAGACTTGATGACCAATCTGGAGAACCACAAGCAGACTGACGTGCTAGTAATGGACTTCGCAAAAGCATTTGACCGGGTGAATCATAGTTTGCTTCTACACAAACTCCAGATATATGGGATTCAAGGCACCACTAAAACATGGATCTCTAGCTTCCTCAGCCACCGACGCCAAGCAGTAGTGGTGGGCGGTACAAGCTCCTCCTTTGTCAATGTGAAGTCAGGGGTCCCCCAGGGATCAGTCCTGGGCCCCTGTTTGTTCCTAGCATACATTAATGACCTACCGGAGAAACTGACATCACAGGCAAGACTGTTTGCAGATGACACAGCAGTGTATAGGACGATCGCCAACAGATCTGACCAGGACCAGCTACAACAGGATCTCAATCTGTTAGCTGAGTGGGAGATGAGCTGGGACATGGAATTTCACCCTGCCAAGTGCCAGACACTATCAATCTCTAGAAGTTGTACTCCTCTACACTACCAATACAAACTGCACGGCCATATTCTTGAGCAAGTTTCCTCCGTAAAGTACCTGGGTGTTACCATTCAAAGAGAGGTCCGCTGGGACGAGCATATTAACAATGTATGTAACCAAGCAAACAAGACCCTAGGGTTCTTAAGGCGAAATCTAAAGATTGGCAACTCCTGTGTGAAACAAAGAGCATATAAAGCCTTTATCCGTCCGATTTTAGATTATGCATCTTCAGTCTGGGACCCATTTACCCAGAAGAGCATTGACAGGTTGGAGGCGGTCCAGCGACGAGCAGCTCGCTTTGTCCTAAACCGCTACAGGAATACCTCTAGTGTTGGCAGCATACTAGAAACACTAGGCTGGTCACCATTGGAGAAACGACGACGACAATCCAGGCTCTCCATGATGTACAAGATAAATAATGGGCTGGTCCACTGTTCCAGTATTAAACAGAAACTCGTCCCTCTCCCCCATAGACAGCGACGAGGCCATGACAGGCAATTCAGGCTCATATTGTGTCTATTGCCTCAAGCCTTCAAACCCCTAGTGCATAATTTCCTCATCACCACCAGTAACAGAAACATTGCAAATCCCATCTACATGCATAGGAGCCAAAATGATCAATAAATTGATCGTGGGCCCTTAAGATATAGAAGAAGAAGAAGATTAGTGTGACTGAATGTGGCAATTTCAAAATCTATCATATCATTAGTGTGACTGAATGTGGCAACTGCGAAATCTATCATATCATTAGTGTGACTGAATGTGGCAACTGAAAAATCTATCATATCATTAGTGGGACTGAATGCGACAACTGCAAAATCTATCATATCATTAGTGGGACTGAATGCGACAACTGCACAATCTATCATATCATCGGTGTGACTGAATGCGGCAAAAGAAGCTTTTTTGGGGACGCTCGTGATTAAATAAATAGTCAACAGGTTAAGTCATATTTTTCCACTCTCATAATATTCCACATATTATTATGAGATCCGTTTTCTTGTTATTTGCCGGAGGTTTTAAAACATATTATGGTCATTAATATTTGCTTTGGACTAAATCGAGAAAAGGGGGGTGGGGGGGAGGAGGAGGGCATCTCTGAAAATAGTTACTTAGTTGCTGACGGCAAGTATTGTGCATTGTAACATTTGTAAATATTCGTGCTACACAACTGAATATATTCGCTATACAATTGTTACGGAAGAGAATACCCGTACTACAATTTCTGATCAAAGAAACTATTGGCAGAATCAATGTCTTGAATTCCAATATGAAAATAAGCAAGCCCTTACCATTGCAAATGTAAGGTTTCTAACAAATCAACTCTATCCCTCCCTTGTTATTGCAAATGTAAGGTTTCTAACAAATCAACTCTATCCCTCCCTTGTTATTGCCAATGTAATGCTTCTAACAGATCAACTCTATCCCTCCCTTGTTATTGCCAATGTAATGCTTCTAACAGATCAACTCTATCCCTCCCTTGTTATTGCCAATGTAATGCTTCTAACAGATCAACTCTATCCCTCCCTTGTTATTGCAAATGTAATGCTTCTAACAGATCAACTCTATCCCTCCCTTGTTATTGCAAATGTAATGCTTCTAACAGATCAACTCTATCCCTCCCTTGTTATTGCAAATGTAATGCTTCTAACAGATCAACTCTATCCCTCCCTTATTATTGCAAATGTAATGCTTCTAACATATCAACTCTATCCCCATCATCTTTTCTGTCCTTCTCTTTCTGATCTCACTGTCCTCACTAATTCTCTCTTCCCATTCTCTCCACATCTCTCTTTGACCGAGTCTTTCATTCCAAGACAGCTAATTTAAAGCTAAATGTATCGCAGCGGGTCCTCACACTGTGCTTCCTGAGAACTTCCCGGTGGATAACGAACGCGGGTAAGACTCGATCGCCCCAAATATAAAACCTTTGAGTTATCCAGTAAATATCCATCACGCCATAATGGATTTCGTGTCTACATCTTCCCTGCAGTGTTGGAGTCGTCCTCAATATATTCCACTACTAACCAGAGGCGTAGCGAGGGTGTTTGGCGCCCGTGGACAAGATTCACGCCTGGGGACAAGATCCATTTTAAAGCGCCCCTTTTTTCTTTTTTTTTCAACTCTCAAACCCATTATTTTCATCAATAAAATAATATCAAACCACATTTTGGCGCACCTAACTAGCTGGCGCCCGGGGACATCTGTCCCCCCCTGCCCCCCTCCTCGCTACGCCTCTGCTACTAACCATCCCCCGCCTACTGTCACAGATATGAATATATGGGAGATAAGTTAATATGGGAGTTATTACTTATGTAATTTACAGAGTATTGGGACTTAGAAAAACAAAAAACTGGCCAATCAGGAAAGAGCAAGGAGTAAAACAAGAAATAATGGTTGAATAATATGACAGTTGATTCACGATATTTATATAAGAAGATTGAGCAGAACACGTTTATGTTTTAAATAAAGATTTTTATATAGTGTGTAAACACTTTATCAAGTAAAGAAGTTTACCGAGAAACTAGTTTTGAAATAGATATTATCCATTCCAAGTGTTTTAGGATTGAGTATGTTTTCGGCGTGAGATGTGGACCGATTTCATCTTAACTATAATTGTGATCGCGTGAAATAAAATATTAGTCACTATTATTAGAACCACTGAGCCCCTGTTATGAATTACAAGACATTGTGCTTGTGACACAGACCGAACTTTGAGAGCCCCCCGACGTGTTGATTGAATTGAAGCAATCAATGGCGTGTCAACAGTTGAAACAGCGTGAGTCAGTTGTCCCCGAGGTAACGTTGGAGACGAGCACAGGATCTTATCTCCCCTTGCACCCCCCCCCCCCTAGGTCTTCCACCCCCTGCAGCACTGACCGAACGGCTTATCAACGGTATGCTTCCGCTTGTCTTGCTTGAAAGGAATACGAAATGTCCACAAGGGAAAACCCGGTTACCGAATACTTGAAACCTCTTTGAGACTGGCTGGTGCTTCGTAATGAGAGTTGATAGAGTAAGTTTTACTTCCCACTCTTTCAACCCCGAACCCCTCTAAAAAAAATAATGCCGAAAAAAAACCACACGTACACGCATGTTATTCAATGACACTCCTTCATCTCGCATCAACTAATCAGTTTTTTGTTTGTTTGTATGTTGTTGTTTGTATGTTGTTGTTGTTTGTATGTTGTTTTTTGGGTTGTTTTTGTTGTGTGTGCACCTCAAAAGGTTAGAAAGCGCAGAGATATTGTGACACCGTCGTGATTCAGGGAGTAACTAACGTGTGAGTAGGGGTTATAAACTTGAAATGTTGGAGTTGAGTTGGAGGAGTCGTAAATACGTTGTTCAGTCCTGTATCCGGATAAAACAATTTTAAAAACCAACAACTCAAAATTGTTATATCTGAGCTTCTGAGACGTGTATTTCTCTTAAAGTCTTAAGATAAAAAAAAACTACTACTATTTCCTATTGTTGTTATTTGTCTCTATTCCACATGCTATGCCCTTCTGATTTCTCTACTGAATACACCTATACAAGCCTTGCCGTCAATAATTTGAAAAGTAGCTAAGATATTCTCTGAAGCATAATAGGGGTAAGATGGTCTGTGCAAGATGGTCTCTGCAAGATGATCTGTAAAAGATGGTCTGTTCCATATGATATGTGCATTATGGTCTGTGCCACATGGTTTGTACAAGATGGTCTGTATAAGATGATCTGTGCAAGATAATCTGTGCAAGATGGCATGTACAAGTCGGTCTGTACAAGATGGCCTGTGCAAGATGGTCTGTGCAAGATGGCATGTACAAGATGGTCTGTACAAGATGGCCTGTACAAGATGGCCTGTATAAGATGATATTTAAAAGATGGCATGTACAGTATTGCCTGTATAAGATGATATTTACAAGAGGGCATGTACAAGATGCCATGTACACTATTGCCTGAACCCTATGTCAGCCTATAAGACTGTGTGCCCGTGTCCGGAAATTTGTTGACAGAAATGTCTTAGACGGAAAATTGTTAAAAGGAAAAACACTCTAACGGAAGTTAATTCGAACTGACATTTGTTAACAAGGTGAGTTATTATTTTTGTAGGTTTTAAATGGAAGGCGTGCGTTAGAAATGGAGAAATTGAAACTTTTAAGTAAAATTGTATTTTTGATGTCCCCCCCCCTCCCCTCGTTAATTCAATTAGGACAAATTTCTGTTCCAGCAATTTTCCGTCGAAAAAACATCTTTCGAATAGACTTCCTGTAACCCTGTGTGCCACCAAAAGAAACAATCCAATCGTTGAGTGAATGTGTGTGCCCCCAAAAGAAACAATCCAATCGTTGAGTGATTGTGTGTGTCACCAAAAGAAACGATCCAATCATTGAGTGTTTGTGTGTGTCACCAAAAGAAACAATCCAATCGTTGAGTGAATGTGTGTGCCACCAAAAGAAACAATCCAATCGTTGAGTGATTGTGTGTGTCACCAAAAGAAACGATCCAATCATTGAGTGTTTGTGTGTGCCACCAAAAGAAACAATCCAATCATTGAGTGAATGTGTGTGCCCCCAAAAGAAACAATTCAATCGTTGAGTGATTGTGTGTGCCACCAAAAAGAAACGATCCAATCATTGAGTGTTTGTGTGTCCCACCAAAAGAAACAATCCAATCATTGAGTGATTGTGTGTGCCACCAAAAGAAACAATCCAAGCATTGAGTCTGGCGATTTGATGATTGTCAGGAAAATTTAGAAAAAGTAAACCTTTCTACAAAAAAAAATTATTTCAGGGGCGTCATTTCAGGTTTTTTTTAAGGGGGGGGGGGGGTAAAAAAGCAAAACTTGGTCAGATTGAAAGGGCTACAGTACATAGCAAATTAAATACAACCTGCAAATTCAGTGGGTTGGGGGGAGGGAAAATTCTATTGTCAGGAAAATTTAGAAAAAGTAAACCTTTCTACAAAAAAAAATTATTTCAGGGGCGTCATTTCAGGTTTTTTTTAAGGGGGGGGGGGGGTAAAAAAGCAAAACTTGGTCAGATTGAAAGCGCTACAGTACATAGCAAATTAAATACAACCTGCAAATTCAGTGGGTTGGGGGGAGGGCAAATTCCCCACCCAGCCCTACCCAAATAACGCCCCTGTTTATGGTAGTGGTATATCTTTTTCTTTTAAAACATGACGTTTTTCTCTACCCCAGCCTGAGGTCAAGGACGAAACAGTAGCTGTGCCCAGAGGTCGAGGGACTCATGAAAACAAATCATGGCTTGGAATTTAAAACGTCAATTACTCAGTTGAAATGAGATTGAACTCAGTGGGTGGGTGTACGGTGGTGGGGGGGGGGAGGCGGTGGCTGTCGTATAAGTAAGCTTTAAGTCTTTACATCTTAAGTCAGATGATGATGGGAGATCGGTGCTGCGTTTTGATAGAAACAGGTGTTGTGTTAAAGTGGGGGATGTGTTGCGATTAGATGGGCTTATGGTGTTTTAGGGGAAAATGTACATGGTTTAGGAATGGGTTGTGTGTAGGTGGGAATGTGCTGTTTTTAGGTGCGAATGTGCTGTGTTTAGATGGGAATGTGGTGTGTTTAGGTGGGATTGTGCTATGTTTAAGTGGGAATGTGCTGTGTTTAGGTGGGAATTTGCTATGTTTAGATTGGAATGTGCTATGTTAAGGTGGGAATGTGCTATGTTTAGGTGAGAATGTGCTATGTTTATGTGGGAATGTGCTATGTTTAGGTTGGAATGTGCTGTGTTTATGTGGGAATGTGCTATTTTTAGGTGGGAATGTGCTATGTTTAGGGGGAATGTGCTGTGTTTAGGGGGGAATGTGTTATGTTTATGTAGGAATGTGCTATTTTTAGGTGGGAATGTTCTATGTTTATGTGGGAATGTGCTATGTTTAAGTGGCAATCAATGTTCTCTAAGGTTTGCTGATTCGTGTGCAAAATTATACAGTTGTGTGCAAAGATTTACAGCATCAATTTTTGTGTGTGCAAAATTGTACAGCCAACAAACACAAATACACACTTACGTGGAAATTAGCTGCGCGTATACTCAAACTGCAGCTTAAATGAAACATAAATGGGATTATGCTATGTTAAGGTCGGAATGTGCTGTTTTTAGGTGGGAATGTGCTATGTTTAGTTGGAATTGTGCTGTGTTTAGGTGGGAATTTGCTATGTTTAGGTGGGAATGTGTTGTGTTTCTGAAGAAATGTGTTTAAAAAATCGGTGGGGGTGTTTAGGTAAAAATGTGTTGTGTTTAGAAAGGAATGTGCTGTATTTAAGTAGGATGTTTTGCCTTTAGTTAGGAATGTGTTGTGTTTAGGTATTAATTATAATTTTTTAGATAGGAGTGTGTTGTGTTTAGTTAGCAATGTTTCAAAAATGTTTTGTCTCTGTGCATCGCTTTCAAAGCTCGTCCTAGTCCTGGTCATTCTTCAAAGAAATTTAATTTTGAAAAATAAGCAAGCAAAATTATTTTAAAACAGAAATATTTGCGATATTTTGGTTGCTGTTTCATTTTTCCATTGAGTATTGACATTTATTCTCTTAATATCCTTACTTTAGACCAGCCTCCTCACCGATGTAGTGGGAGACAGTAGTGATTACTTTGGCAAACCCTACATTTATTGGAAAATTTGTTGGTGGTTTTTTTGTTGTTGTTTTTTTTTTTTTGTTGTTGTTTCCTTTTTTTTTTTTTTGGCCTTTTTTTTATAACTTTTTAAGTCGTAAAATGGAATAATTGAGTCGTTTTCCCGGGCAAATATTTTCAAGCCGCAATGAGCACCCAGGTCTGTTTTTTTTTGTGTTTTTTTTTTTTTTTTTTTTTTTTTTTTTTTTTTTTTTCTTTTTTTTTTTTTTTGGCCTTTTCTTGATAACTTTTTAAGTCGTAAAATGGAATAATTGAGTCGTTGTCCCGGGCAAATATTTTCAAGCCGCAATGAGCACCCAGGTCTGTTTGTTCCGAGTTATCTTTACGAGGGCCGCCGAGCAGATCTCTAACGATTTTTTGACGAAATTGCAAACCATTATCAAATAGAAATAAATTGCCATCAGTTTTAGCCATTACATTTTTGTAATTTATTTATGTAATGGAAATAATCCCAGGGAGATAAGGTTTCAGCGTCAGAATTGAGAGTATTTATCCAGCGTCAGAGTCATACAAAAATACTCCCAGATGTAGAGAGGGAGAGAGAGAGAGAGAGAGAGAGAGATGAGAGAGCGGGAAAAGGATGAGAGGGAAGACAGAGGGAAGGGGAGTGGAAGAGAGGGGTGAAAGATGGGAGAGATGGAGGGGAGAGAGGGAGGAAGAGGAGAGGGAGGAAGAGGAGAGGGAGGAAGTGAAGAAGAAGAGAGAAGTGATGGGATAAAAGAGAGAAAAAATGAACGAGATAGAGAGGAGAAATGTAAAGAGATAGATATTGAGGGAGGGAGAAAGGATGGATAGACAGAGAGAGGGAGAAAGAGAGAGGGAGAAAGAGAGAGAGAGAGAAGTTGAGGAAGAAGGGGAGAGAGGAGAGAAGAAGAGGATAAAGAAGGTGTTAGAGAGGGAGATAGAAAGGGAGAGAGTAAGAGAGAGTGATAGAGAGGGATGAAGAAAGGGGGATAGAGACGGGGAAACAAAGGGAGACGTATATGGAGAGACCGGGTGAGAGAGGGCAGGGAAGGATAAAGAAATGGGTATAAAGCATTGTGGAAAAGCTAGTGTGCGAGATAGGGAAAGAGAGAGATGCAGAGGGAAGGGATAAAACGAATCGTGTAGAGACATAGAGAACATTAGACAAGAAACTATGGCTAAAAGCTGTTAACAAGCTACACACGCAGAAGTTGCAACTTCCCCGTGAATTGATTCAGACAAAATGAAAGATGCGAAGCTCTAAGTAGGTTTAAATCAGAGACTCACGAGTACGAGACACGAAGTTATTTGTTAGTGGAACATCTCCCATGTAGATCACAAAGTTCTTCTGTAAACCTGCACGTTGTCAGACATGAACAACTCGGTCATTGCAGAGATCAGAGATAAGTATATGTCTTGGGTCCGCATTTTAACCATTGGGATGAATTGTCTTTTGGGCTGCCAGCCATCGCAACTTATGTTGGGAGACATCTGTCTTAGAGATTAAAAATTTATATAAATTATCCTTATTAATGTCATTGACTGGGTATGACGTCATAATTAGAGAGTTCCATGAGTGACTGAAAAATCAAGATCGATTTGGGTAAGCCACCCCTCCCCGCCCCACACCTACCCCCCCCCCACCCCCTTTTTTTTTTCTTCTTTGCAATTCAGACGCTCAAAGGGTGAGGTCACGTGGTCAGATCTAACTATGTAAGGAGACGTCCAGGCCATTGAGAGGCCCGCGCGGAAGATATTCAATGATGATAGGGTTACACACAATGAAAGGGTTGGCGTGCTTCGGTGCCAAGGGGCCGGCAATGGTACAGGGCAGAGAAGATAAAGGAGTTATGCGTTTTCTGGTGGGCCCTTTCCCCCCCGATGTCAAGTGACGGGAAATTGAGCATTTACATAGACTCGGAATCGACATAGACTTGACTCGTTGACGTAGACTTGACTTATAGACAGAGTTGACTCATAGACTTGACTCATTGATGTATACTGGAGTCGATGTCATATACTTGACTCATTGACAGAATCTTAACTGAAAGATTTGACTCATTGACATATAATTGACCAATAGACCTGACTTGTAGGCTTGACTAATAGACTTGACTGACTGACATCGGCTGACTCATTGATTTGTCTCACAGTCTTGATTCGTTGATCTGACACATTGTCAAAGACTTGACTTATATACTTGACTCATTGACACAAATTTTACGCATAGACGTATACTGTACCCAGTGACACAGACGTGGCACATTGAAATTGAATCGGCTCACTGACACAGCCTTGACTAACTTAAATTGTCTGAACTTTTTTTATTTCAGCCGTAGTCCTCAATCAGCCATTGTCTGTATCGGACTTAGGGACGATGAAAAGTCAACTCTGCAGAAAACACCAGCTTTACAATAAGACACCAAGACAATTGAATAGGTCCACCATCGTTAAAGCCTCTTTTGGGGACATTTATTTCTCCACCTTAACAAAAGCCTCCGATGAGGACAATTGTACAATACTTTATTTGTTTCATTAGTAAGATTTAAAAAATTAAGTGGACGAATGATTTGGACGTTATTGTACCGTCTCTATCGTTTCTTCTTCTGTCATTCAAGTATTCCCGTTTATTTCGTGTATTTAGCAACTTGAGAACCACGGCCCCTTCCCCCCCCCCCACCTACTCCGGTACCCGTTGTAAAAGTGAGGGCGGGTTTGGCTGGGAGATGAGTACTATATGAGATGAAAGATTATTATTGACACAGCCAGCTTTTATCTCTTGTATAAGATTATTTCCTTGGAGGCGCAATCCGTTTAGGGTGTGTGTGGGGTGATGGGGTGTTTGGGGTGATGGAGTGTCAGGGTGTGTAGGGTGATGGGGTGTGAGGGTGCGGGGTGATGGAGTGGGATGGTGTGTGGGTGATGGAGTGGGAGGGTGTGGGGTGATGGAGTGGTAGGGTGTGGGTGATGGAGTGTGAGGGTGTGGGGTGATGGAATGGGAGGGTGTGCGGTGATGGAGTGGGAGGATGTGTGGGTGATGGAGTGGGAGGGTGTGGGGTGATGGAGGGGGAGGGTGTGTGGTGATGGGGTGGGAGGGTGTGGGGTNTGTAACGGAAGGAGAATTCATGTTTTTTTAAGTAGGGCGGGAGTGAACGGAATGTCTTCGAAGTAGAACGAGGACTTTTTTTTTGGGGGGGGGGGGCACAAAATGGATTTCCCTTTAGGTAAGATTTGTGTGTTTTGTCGGAAGACGTTAGAGAGTTCTGGTGTAGGAAGTGGAGGTGAGAGCTGTTCACCGCTAGCCGCACTTTTTTTTCCTATATTATTTTCGTGGCATTTTTGGCCAAGTCAGTGTTACGAAAAAAAAACGAAATGTTAGGGACTAAAATACGATTGGCATAATATTATTTTAACATCAATTACTGCTCACTATAATGAGATACCGGACCCATGAAAACATTGGCTAAATTCCAGTCAGTGTATTTAGCGTATTTAGCAGTTTATTCTGACCCAGTTTCATAGAAGGATTGGGTGAGGTGGTGTGGGGGCGGGGGGGGGGTTAGGAGCGAATGAAAAAACAACAACTCAAAAACTGTTTTTTATGAAGTTTAGACAGATCAATTGTTAAACTATACCGAGTGAATCTAAAGTTATGTTTCTTTTACATTTTGACCGTTTGACGTGGGGTCAAAGTGCACGAATGAAACCTTCATTTTCCAACAATGCTTAAATGAGAGCGAGGCTAAATTTTTTAAATATATCATTTATATTTGAGTCGCTTTTGTTCGTGTCCTGATGGTTACACATTCTATTAGAATTCAATGTTTCTTTTTGATCAGGGAAAGGAAATTTTAAGGGTGTGGAGGGTGGTTTCATTATGGTTCCACTACTATACATAGACTAAATTTACTCCAGTTGTGGCGTGCCATGGTATAATCGTTTGGCACAAGCTTATATTCAAACCCATACCGTAACATTGATCAGCGTTTGGAAAGGGTGTTTAGAAACTGAGGGTGCTAAAGACAGTCGCGTAAATTAAAAATGCAGGTGTGCATTTTGGCGCATCCTTGAATTCGGTGGGGGGTTTTTTCAGACAAATTTGTGGTGAAATTTCAAAATTTCGCGTTGGAAGTGCCAAAATAAGCCATAAAAATGATCAAAGACAAACTTAAAGCCGCACCAGTGGGACATGAACTAAATTCATCTCAGTTGTGGCGACCTTAAGGGTATGCATTTTCCCTAGCTTAATATCGCCCTTTAAATCTTTATAGTCCCCTGAACATTTTTTTTCAAATTCAAAATGAAGGAATTCTTTTTAGCAAATACTTCAATTATTTAGTTTTGCAACATCCTACACTTGGAGAGCAAGAGAAATTATGCTAATTTTAAAAAAAATTTACATGTCACTTAACCTTAGAGACACGGTGCGAGCCCAGCATGTGGGCCTTGGATATTTTTAGGGGCTTAAGGATGTGATGTGGATATTTTCTTACTTATCATATTTCACTGCAAGGTGGGGAAGGACCTAACCAAAAAGTAGCAAAAAAGGGGGGCTCGAAAAGTCGAGCGACGGCTCCGCTTGACCTGCTTGTGTTTATGGTAATCCTTCTTCTTCTTCTTCTATATCTTAAGGGCCCACGATCAATTTATTGATCATTTTGGCTCTTATGCATGTAGATGGGATTTGCCATGTTTCTGTTACTGGTGGTGATGAGGAAATTATGCACTAGGAGTTTGAAGGTTTGAGGCAATAGACACAAATGTGTCTAGTGTTGAATTGCCTGTCATGGCCTCGTCGCAGTCTATGGGGGAGAGGGACGAGTTTCTGTTTAATACTGGAACAGTGGACCAGCCCATTATTTATCTTGTACATCATGGAGAGCCTGGATTGTCGTCGTCGTTTCTCCAATGGTGACCAGCCTAGTGTTTCTAGCATGCTGCCAACACTAGAGGTATTCCTGTAGCGGTTTAGGACAAAGCGTGCTGCTCGTCGCTGGACCGCCTCCAAACTGTCAATGCTTTTCTGGGTAAATGGGTCCCAGACTGAAGATGCATAATCTAAAATCGGACGGATAAAGGCTGTATATGCTCTTTCTTTCACACAGGAGTTGCCAATCTTTAGATTTCGCCTTAAGAACCCCAAGGCTTTTTTTTTATATTACTAAATATTAATGTGGTTTTCATTTTCTATTTAAACCTTTTTAGGGGTTAACTACATAGATAGAAATTGAATTTTTTTTTTTTTAAAAAAGGTTTCCATCCCCCAAAAAGCACTGCTAAATCAATGTATATGTTGACACAAATGAAAAAAAAAAACAACAAAAACAATGCATAAGATAATTAACTTACGTAACATAATTAACTTTGATAAATATTTCCAAGTTTTACCATAGTCAAAAAGAAAGAACAAGTACCCCAAAAAAAAAAAAATGGAATAGGCAAGATAATCAAAACGATAGTTCATCTTCTTATTTTAGCCTTCTGATACATTCTCATCTTGAAAATTTCTTCTTTTTTTTAAAAAATCCTTGCAAACAGATGGGACCATTTGTTTATTATTCTAATATTAAAAATACAAAAGCATTTGAGACTTTAAAAAATATGTGTTTAATTTTTTAAAAAGCCTCTGTTGTTCAGGAAACTTTGTTAATAGTGTAGCACATTTAAACAAAACACAAACGCTTTCGATAAAATAATTGATGAAATGTGCACTGTTTGTAATCGACCGTTAAATTCTTAATTTTAAAAAAAAAAATCTATCTCATTTTTTTTTGAGTTTCCATTTTATATAACTCAGGATTCATGGAATCGAGTATAGTTATAATTATGCTAATAAAAATAATTTTAAATGCTAATATCATCATCCAATTTATAATTAACACCTATCCCTACTTTAAAAGTAATTGTTTTATAATGAAATATGATTTGACAACAGACTGCGTATGTTTGATAATTGGCAAAAGCTATTATTAGAATTTGAGTATTTGATCTTGATGTAAAGGTATTTTAATAAAGTGTTAAGTATTTGCATTAGTCAATTTGCAAAAATTAAATGTATAAACAGCCGATCTTGAAAGGAAAATAAAGGCGATGGAGATGAGATGCTTCAGAAGCATTTTTGGCATCTGCTATTGGGACCATATCTTCAATGATACAGTGAAAGAAAGGGTTCGCCAGGCAATTGGGGAGTACGATGACCTACTGTTGACTGTGAAAAAACGCATACTACAATGATACGGCCACGTAACAAGGAAACAAGGGCTTGCCATAGAAATATTGCAGGGCACCACAAGAGGAGGGAGAAGAAGAGGAAGACAAAGAAAAAGATGGGAGGATAACATCAAAGAGTGGACAGGACTAACACTGGGCGATGCTGTGCGTAGTGCAGAAGACAGAGACGAATGGAGGAGGATAGTTCACATGTCATCTGTGGCGCCCCAAAGATCCAAGGACTAAGGGACTTGATGATGATGATGAAATGAATAAAAATACCGATAAGTGCGACCAACGGGAAGTAGGCCTCCAGCTTATAATTGGGAGTGGAAGGTACGATATTTATAATCGAATGCCTTAACCCTTTAATTAATAAGACACGAACAAATTGTGTCAATAGAACAATTTAAGTTACGCTTTAATAATAATTATACATTATACACAATTAAACGTTTCGGCACATGCCTTCATCAGTACAAACAAACAAAACACATTTAAGTAAGTATAAATTAAATTTACATAATATCAATATACATATCCTACCTAAAACAGAAAAAAATATAGGAGAGGGGGCTAAAACCAGACCAAAAAAAAGTAAAGAGAAGTAGAAAGGAAGTGATTTTAACATAATTGTAAAAACCAAACAGGAAAAAGACATGGTGGCTAAGTAAAATTGTGGATTTGGTTCATTCCATATGGAGACAACGTACCAAATCTAGTTATTAATTTGTTCTCCATATAGATTCTATCTGCAGTGTTACTAGTATAGAGTATACTATTAACTGCAATCTGAGATACCATCATGGTTAGGGCTATTGAAATGTTTGGCTACGGACAGAGAGCGTGTTTTTTTATGTTATATAGGTGCCGAAACGTTTAATTGTGTATAATGTATAATTATTATTAAAGCGTAACTTATATTGTTCTATTGACACAATTATTTCGTGTCTTATTAATCAATTTTAAAGCTTTATCGTAGTCCAACACTTTTATAATATGTAACCCTTTAACAAGATTAGCCTTAAAAATAAGGATCACCAAATATATCGAGCGTAGCGATATTAAATAAATTCGACTAATTGTAATCAGTTATAGGCACCAGATTGTGCTCTTTTTAAAACTGACTATTAAGTATTTTTAATGAAAAACATACAGGCCTCATTCTTATATTGTTGTACACATTTTACTCTGGGGGGCACTTGACTTTCACGGGGGGGGGGGGCAGTGCCTTTCCAAAAATTCCGCAGCACACAAGTAAAAATGACGAAAATAAAAGACTATATTGGAGTATAGACGGCATACGTGAGATTAACACAAGCCAAGAGAGCTTTTATACTTAGTAAAACAATATCCTTAGCGTTCAATAAAGGCTTGTAATGCTTATTGAAAGTCTTTGTTGGGACGAATTTCAGCAGAGCAACCGCACAGTCTTATCATATATTCGTGCCTTTCAAATATACTCTGTGCTGTTGGCACGGCACTTCTAGCCATATAATCTGTGCTGCAGGCACGGCCCACCTAGTCATATACTCTGTGCTGTTGGCACGGCACGTCTAGCCATATAATCTGTGCTGTAGGCACGGCCCACCTAGTCATATACTCTGTACTGTTGGCACGGCACTTCTAGCCATATAATCTGTGCTGCAGGCACGGCCCACCTCGTCATATACTCTGTGCTGTTGGCACGGTCCACCTATCATCATTTTGTTGTTGAGCTCTGCCGGAGATGCGATTGCGCCACAGCTTATCTGAGCCCATCAGCGCAAGACGACTATACATTGTAACGTCTGTCAACGTCCTGGTGATAGCCAGTGATAGCCAGTGTCCAAATTTTTTTTTTAAAAAGTGTGGGGGGGGGGGGTGAAAAAATACGGGACGCGACATGAAAACTCAACCCATTTCCTGCTCGGAGATTCCCCACGGATTAACTCTGAAACCTCGGGAGACAAGATGACAAGTTCTCTGAGTCGTGTCCAAATCGTCGCTTGCATGTTGCATTGCAACGGTTCCCAAACTCTTTATGCAATGTCCCCATTTGCCCCAGGTAAGTACAATGGTGAGATTAATTTGCGGTCAGAAAACCAGAAACGATTTCAATTGCACTCAATTGTTCGAAGAAAGTTTGGATAAATTCAAATAAATAAAATAAATACGTATTTTTTTTTTTTTTAAAAGGGTGCGGGCTTAACGAAGAGGGGAGTGCAAAACATGGGGGGGGGTGTGGCATGTATTATAAGGTAGAATGTACAGTTTACCAACTCGCAAAGGTGTGGCACATTGGTCGCGCATCACGCGAAAATTATAAGTCTTTTGAATAAGTAATATCTATTAAGGCGTGAATGTCATCAATACTTTAATGATGATAAAATAATGAAATAGCCCCTAAAAGCAAAGTTTTTCGTATAAATCCTTCATACAATGTAATATCGTGGGGGGTGGGGGCTGAAAATGTGGCAAGACATGCTTTTAAGCAACGCACCTTATAAGAATCGCACCAACCCCCCCCCCCCCCCAAGTCTCGAAACCGCATATTTTTTTTTTGCACGCCCCTGAACTATAATAATATTCTAATGTCCTACCCGTTTTTACACCTCAGATTTATTCAACAACCTGTTTTGCGGTGAAACAAAAGAAAAATCTTACACACCGCCCCGCCCTTTCGATATTTTCAAGAATCTCATTGAACGCAGTTATGGGGAATTTTATTCCGTGAAATTAGTGGCATCTGGTAGCCTTAAAACGGATTTCTGGGGGTCGGGGCCGAAAATGTGATAGAGTGTGTTGTCATCGTCATGTGCCGAGTTTCAGCACGATGGGTCCATTATGGTGAGTTTGGCATTCTTGACATGCCGCTTATTTTTGGTTTCGAATCCGTCACAAGCAAATGCGTGGCAGTTGTTACAATGGATTCGGTTCGAATAAAAAAATGATTATAATTTTTAATGGATGTATCCTTATATATATCTCACGTTTATTTAGAATCTCGGGAGAGAAACCCTAGATATGACGTCTCATTCGGTCATAGTGAGACCACTTGTTCTCCGTAGTAACACTACGCTTCAAGTCAGCGCCATCTATCTTGAGCCTTTCAAACTCAAATGTTCTTGGTTTTCTGACATTTTTTTCTCTCTATCTTTGGGCATGCACCTTTACAATCTGGCTGGTTGTTCAATGAAGAACATAGCAGTAATAACATGTTATATATATAATTGGATTCAGAGTTGAATGATCTATTGTTTGATACCAATCAATACATCAGTTAGTCATGGTTTGATTTATGGCAAAAAATATTATTTTTTAGGTGTGCTAAAAAGCAGAAAAAGGTGGACTAAAAAATTATTGACACCTAAGTTAAACTCTTTATTATAAACTTCCATGGTATCCACTTTTACAATATATATACAAAAATTTCAAGCAATTTTACCCACCATTGTATTCATTATGACTCTTTTGAAAGATGCATTCATACATGTACAAAAAATAGCGTCATTGTTTTTCTTGTATAAAAAAAAGAGTAAAAATAAGGCAATTGTTCTCAAGAGAGAAGTACTATTATTAGAAAAGTGGAAATACATTATTTTAACATATTTTTGTTTAAATTTACTACACGGTTGAAAAAAATAAACCAATATCGGCAATGACAATTTATGTTTTCCAGAACACTCATGTATTTTTAAGGTAGTAAATTATGTCCCAAAATTTCTTTCTAGTTTATAAACCAAATAAGCTTGTTCATAGTATATCTTTACTGCAGTTTTAACAGCATGCTGACTTATAGTCATTCATATTGCAGCAGCAGAAACGTGAGCAGAGTCAACAAACCTTGCCTCCACCTGATTAAGACTACTGAGGACCTAAACAGACGAAAGATTTTTTTTAAAACTATTCAAGACGCTCCATTGGTTTTCTCCAGATTAAAAGAAATATGACTATTGCCTTAACAAGAGAAAATTCATTAAAATGAAAGAAAAATGTTCTTGGCCACTGTTGTAGTCTTCTACTAACCACATTTTTATGCTCATTATTTATATTTATTCAAAAGCTGATATCTTTTATCCAATAATTTTATCCCAATCCAAACAACTAGCCACAGTAGTTGCATTTAGATTAACCTACAACAAAAACAGATCCATTTAGACTATTTGATTAGATATTGAATCTGCAAGAACCAATACTTCATTTGCAGTTATGTTGTTCCATGCCGGTATTGTGTTACATTTATGGACTGAGTCTGTCATATCCTCTCCAGCTTCTCTTGATAATTCAATAGGGTTGCTTCAGGGACAATATTTGCATGCATATCTTTTTCATCTGGTCCAGATGATATTGGACCGTACCTGCTTATCAGATGTTTACTCAGTTGTTCTTCTAGAAACGTACATGGTATAAGACTTTTTATTTGGCCTAAATTGAATCAATTTATGAATTCAATATTCTAGTGAATAAACTACTTTTATCCAGTTACAGTTCAAACAAGAGGGGCGTGTAGATGAGACTTCAAAGAACGTTTGCTCATCAACTGGAATGTCCAGTTTTAAAAACAAGTTGGCAAATTTGCCATAACATGACAACATCAATTGATGTGTACAAGTGTGTGTATTTACAAAGCATTGTTGATGTTAATTAAAGTTGGAGAGGGATCAAGGTAAAGGTACTCCGTATCTTGTCTTGTTTAGGACAAATTTCAGTCTGTAGGTCAGGTCTTAAGGCAGGGATAGGATTGCCATGGGGTGGCCGTGTGGTCTAAACCCCACCGATGATACAGTCAAGCAGTGACATCACCAGCATCCCTGGTGGGCGAAACCTTGGATTGCAACTTATCTGAGAGAAGGAGCTCTGAATTCAAACCCGGAGATGGAGTCCCGTAGGCGGTGTGACATGGACACAAATCCGGAGACTCCTCCCATGCTGCTGGTGCCATGCTGTATCATCAACATACGGTGGGTGGAGAGAAGTGATTTTCGGTTTAGGGAACCAGCTTATACTATATTGCTGAGAGGAAAAAAAATCCCAGACCTTGTGACTTCGTCCTGCAAACTCTACACAATCGTTACATTGTGATGGGTACATGGTGAATGCTAGCATTGCCCCATATTTTAATGCCAGCATCGCCCCATGTGTTAATGCCAGCATCGCCCCATGTGTTAATGCCAGCATTGCCCCATGTGTTAATGCCAGCATTGCCCCATGTGTTAATGCCAGCATTGCCCCATGTGTTAATGCCAGCATTGCCCCATGTGTTAATGCCAGCATTGCCCCATGT
>CAXITT010000543.1:380115-407058 GCA_964033795.1 Lymnaea stagnalis | reverse complement strand
TATTCCGGCCGGGTCTGCTTGACAAGACGTGCCGTTAGGATATTAAGAAAACTGACCAAGAGGTCCGCACGCCAGGGGACATTCGCTTAATGAATGTTTCTCAGGCCAGTCGGAGCGCTAATGACGTCTGTGCCAAAACGAAACAATGTGTGTCGGAGAGTTTCCTGGCAGATGTGACGTCACAGTTATATTTTACCCCGTTCTTTTTTTTTTTCCTTTTTTTTTTTTTTTGGTTGGGGGGGGGGGGAGGAGAGAGAGAGAGATTTAGAAAAAAATTACTAAATTTGCTGCATTTTAACACAGTGATTGTGTGTTAGCACTGTTCGGGTTATTAGAACTGAACATTTTAACACAGTGTCAGTGTGTTAGCAGTTAGCCCTGTTCAAGTTGTTAGAAATCAGCTCTCTTCGAATCGGGAGCGAAAAATAAAGTACTGGTTTTCAAATGTTCCATTTAAGCTGCGCGGCTGCGCGGCCGCGCAGCAATCTCACAGACGCCGCGAGGCAGTTTTGGTAACCAGGCAGCTAATTTCCAAATAAGTGTGTGTTTGTGTCTGTAGGCTGTAAAATTTTGCACACACAAAAATTGATGCTGTAAAAATTTGCACACAACTTTATGATTTTGCGAACGAACCAACAAACCTTAGAGGGAGCATTGCTGGTATTACAATCAGGGCCGTGCCGAGGAAAAGTGGCGCCTAGGGCGAAACCTGAAACGTCACCCTTCATAATATAGAAATAGTGCCGCCCAGGTGAGAACCACTCAAAAGTCAATTCTGGCGCCCTCTGTCTTTGTTAAGTGCATTTGATTTGATCGTTTAATTATGTCCATTCAAAAGTGGAATTTGATGCCCCCCCCCAATGTTTTCGCCTTTCATCAGTGCCCACTTCGGACCCCCCCCCCTTTTTTCCGCACGGCTATGATTGCAAGAACACAAGTGACAGTTAGTTACATTTGCATATTTTTAAGTAAACCAAAAATGTATAAATCATTGGCCTTGTTTTAAAGTTTTCTTTCTAAGTACGTTTTGCCAAGTTATATGTACTGAAAGGTATAAAATAAATGTCCCCCCCCCCCCAACTACAGAATCATATTGCAAGAAACAAGCCGTAAAAACAAAGTTTTGCGTTTCAATCCTTGATCAAATGAAATATCGCGCAATGGGAAGGTGACTCAAATTGGAGAGAGAAAAACCGGTCTTCCAGTTACGCATTTTATAACAACCCCAATTAGTGTCCCATAACTCTCAAGACTCGCAACCGCATTTTTTCAACGCCCTTGAACTCTATCATATTCTTATGTCTCAACCACTTTTAAACCGCAGATTTATTTCATCAACTATTTCAGAAAAACAAAAGAAAATATTACGCACCAAACGCACTTACGTAATTTTTTTGTAAGAATCTCATTTAACGTAGTCTTAGGGAATTTCATATTATCTTCCCCCCATAAAAACAAGGGGTTGGGGCTGAAAAGTAGAGAGCATGTGTCGTCATCGGCAACGAGTGTGAGTGCCAAGTTTCTGCTCGATGGCTTGACGTAAAGTGGGCCAATTAGCCGTCCATAGATTTCGCCATCCAGGCCAGTCAGTCAGTCAGTCAGTCAGTCAGTCAGTCAGTCAGCCAGTCAGCCAGTCAGTCAGTCAGTCAGCCAGTCAGCCAGTCAGTCAGCCAGTCAGTCAGTCAGTCAGCCAGTCAGTCAGCCAGTCAGTCAGTCAGTCAGTCAGTCAGTCAGCCACTCACAAAGAATATAAAGGATATTAAAAATTATGTGCTGCCCATGAACTGCAATGACGTCGTATGACTTGGCGACACACAATGTCTGACACATGCATACATTTGAAGGGTTCAAGGGAAAAACCAGTGATGTCAGTTTTTCAAAATGTGTATGTTATCTCCCTGTTGCAAGCAGGGCTGGATTAACCATTAGGCAAACAAGGTACGTGCCCAGGGCACCAGGCATTGGGGGGCACCACAAGTCCTCCAGAAAAATCGGTATATTGTCCCGGTAACGTAATTTCATGGCATAAGCAAATCGCAAATGCTATATTGAATCGCACATTTTTAACCTTGGTCCCGTACCACTGGGGTAAAATACCCCCCACCCAATTTTTTGCCATTTTTTAAAATTTTTCTTCAAGGTTTTTTTGTGTAATTTTTTACTTTTCTGGGATATGTTTGGGCTACGTAACGCACTGATGCGTAGCGACAAGTTCACTTCCGTTTTGGTCTGCTAGTGAAAACAATTGTTAATAGTGCTTATTTGTTAACATACCTCGCTCGTACGCAAGGCTCGGGTCTACAACGAAAACAGGAAGAGAAAATAAATGAAGAGTACAGTTACTGGGAACACGTTTTGAGGCGAGCAGTAGCGGTTATTTGTACTATAGCTGAGCGATGGTCTTGCTTTTAGAGGGACAAATGAAAAATTTGGATCTTTACAAAATGGAAATTATCTAGGGTTGCTGGAGTTAGTCAGTCAGTTTGATCCATTTTTAACATATCATTACGAAATATGGAAAATCTGGAAAAGGAAATTCTTCTTATTTATCCAAAACTATATGTGAAGAACTGATTGAAATTATGTCCCAAAAAGTCCATGCAGTGATTATAGATGAAGTAAAGTCTTCCAGTTATCTCAGCTTGTCAGTAGACCTGCTATTTCACATATAGATCAGTTAAGCGTTGTTCTTCGATAAGTGGTAGATGGAGAGCCCATTGAGCACTTTTTGACTTTCTTGGAGCTGCAAAGTCCCGCCGGTGAAGGTGGGGCTAAGCAAGTGTTTGCAGTACTTACGTGACGCTTGCAATATTGATTTTTCGAAATGCAGAGGTCAGTCCTACGACAACGCAGCTAATATGTCTGGGTGCTACAAGGGCATGCAGAAAAAAATTCTAGAAGAAAATGACTTTGCTTTATACATACCCTGTGCTGCCCATTCACTAAATTTGGTAGGCAGAAGTGCCGTTGACTCTTGTTCAGAAGCAGTAAACTTCTTCCATAAAGTGCAACTGATCTATACTTTTTTCTCAGCTTCAACCAAAAGATTGAAGATTCTGAAAGGATGCCTTGTGAATAAAAAGCTGGTAAAGTTCCTTTCCGATACCAGATGGGAAGCACACACTGTTGCAACGGAAGCCATTCTAAAGTCTCATCCTCAGATTATAGAAGCGTTAGAATGTTTACTAAAAGACCAGTCACAGAAGGGGGACACCAGAAAAGAAGCAGAAAACATTGCAAAGAAGATGCAAGAATTAGAATTTGCTTTCATGCTTGTCTTTTGGGAAGAAATGTTTCAACATTTTCACAGGGTCAGTCAAGCTCTACAAAATGAGCACGTGAACTCGAAAACGTGTGCTGATTTGTATTCTTCACTAGCAGAACACTTACATGAATCTAGGAATGAATTTGAAAGATTTGAAGAAGTTGCAAAAGAAATAACACCAGGTGTGGATTATAAGTCAACTTTGACCCGTAATCGTAAACGAACGACATTGGTCATTGATGGTGATGCCCCTGAGGTATCTCAGAATCCCAGAGACACATTTTGTAAATATGCTTTCTACACCATTGTTGACAAACTTGAGACAGAGATGCGTAGACGAGGACAGGAATATAATGATCTAACTGTTCGATTTTCTTGTTTGGTCGATGTACCATAAACATCTCAGTGTTGTGAAGGACTAATAAATGCTTATCCTGAAGATCTAAACAATAATTTATATATTGAACTACAACAGTTCCACTCATATATTCGCCACAAGTTTCGTGCATCAAAATCTGAGAACAACACGTTCAGTCATGCAGAACTCTACAAAGTAAGAGTTAGAGACAACATCAAGTGTGCTTTTCCAAATGTAGAAATCGCCTTGCGCATATTTTTAACATTAATGGTTATGAACTGTTCCACTGAGCGCTCTTTTTCTCAGTTGAAACGTACACAAAATCCAAGTAGATCGACAATGAACCAATAAAGGCTTGATTCCTTTTCTTTGCTGATGATTGAGGCAAACTTGTTGCGCAAAATTAATTTTGATGATGTACTCAAAAACGTTGCCAGACGGAAATCTTGAAAATAGAACTTACAAATTTGTGCGTGTGCCTCTCTCTGACTTTCTTATCTATCAAAAAAGTTACAGTATTTTTGTCTACTATTATTACAAAATTAATTAACTATTAATTTTAATACAGAAATACCTTAATTGTAGGTTTTATATGAGTGATAGTAGTACAAACATATGTGTTTACATTTCACAACTGTTTTTCTTTGTTAGTTTTTTTTTTACATGATATTGAACATACCAGCAGTCAGTGGAGGATCGGGGCCCGGGGCAGTAAGGAGGCAGCCTTGTGGGTTTGTGCCTAGGGCACCAAGATGGCTTAATCCGGCCCTGGTTGCAAGCATACTTTTTTGGGACGCCCTCTCCCCTCCCTCAATGTGTAAGTACAAGAAGCAACAAATAATTTAATAGATAATTGTGACGTCACAGAAATAACCTTTTTCTTAATAAAAAAAAAAGTCATGTCACGGGTTTGCATCGCCGACTGCCTGGCCCGCGAAGTGGTCCCCATGACCTACGCCGAGTCTCTGTGGGTGTCACGTTTCCTTTGGTCAGAGCCATGACCATGTCGTGGGCTGCTTCGGCTTCCTTGCAGGGGCGCCGTGAAATACTACACGTTTCAGGATTTTGTTTCCACTTTGAATCCAATGGGACATCTAGCGGTCTTGGTGCAAACACTTGAGTAACTATTGCTCGCAATGCCTAGACGACGCTTAGCGGCCTACGTGAGGGTTTTATTTATTTTTTACCCAACTCTGTATTTTATTATGTTCTTTATTCACTATTTCGAATTGTACTGGTTGGAATTTAACTAGGGGCGCCTGTTGAAAACATAAAATAGGCAGGGCGCCGGGAATCGAAAAATTCTAGGAACCACTGGCGTAGCGGTATTAGGGGGTGGGAGTGGGGGTAGGGGATACGTCACACGCACGTTGAACATAGATGGGCGAAATATTACTGTAATACCTCTACTACTGAGTATTGTTTGAGCAATATTTAAGCGTGTTCGTTTGTGGAAACACAACATGGCCACACTATGGCGCCGATTCCTACAAAACATGGCGTAATATTTTGTTGTTGTTAACAGCTTTCGAGATATAAATATGCTATTTTTGAACTGTAAAATATTTCTTAATGATTGGTGTAGAAGTTTTTAATAAATGTACGAGCCTACTACCCCCATCCCCCTCCACCCAGCCTTACGCGCGTGGTAGCAAAATCTCCAAAATGGACAACCCTCCTCTCCCATCAGTCCGTACGCAATGTATGGATGGCTCCTTACTTACTTCCAGTGTATCTATATTTGAATATAGGCCTATATCAACCAATGCAGCATTTTTTATTTCTTTAATGATAAGTGATTTGAAAAAGATACAAAAAAAGGCACAGGTCATCATTAAAAAACAACAACACACAGCTGCAGCCCTTAATCGAAGTAAGTCAAACAGCGGAACCATCGAGGTGAGAGGGGGGGGGGTGACAACGCTGTCAGACAGCACTGCCGAGCTGACCACACAATACGTTAAGGACAATTCTCTCTGCTGCATGCTGTTAAATTCCTAATACATAACCATTTGGACTATTGGATGGTAGATATCTGTCATAGCACGCCGCCAAAGGGTTTCAGCGAATGACTTTTGACGTAAGCCTCCCAGCACGAACCTCTGACTACTGGCATCGTCTGTCTTTTGACGGGCTGTTCGTGAGTCACTGAATGTGTGTGTGAGAGAGAGTGCGGAGGGGGGAAGTGTGTGGGGGGCACGTCGAGAAATTCACTAACTTCATTAGCCGGCTTCTCATCCACTGGCTATTCACCAGAAAAGTTTAGAAAAAGGGGGGGGGGGGCAGTTTTTGTGGGACAACAAATAAAATCTTTTTCGGTTAAACAAAACGTGCAAGGGATGACCGATTCAACAGACTTGGTTCCTGGTGTAGAAAAATTTAAAGAGGAATGACGAGACGGGTGAATTATTGTGTTTCACGAATTCAACTCTGTCGACTGCAGCGACACTAAATGTATCATTTTGTTGCAGCCGGAAGTCAAAGCTAAAATCACTCAACTCTCACCCGTGGCTCCACGTAGCTGTTAGCATGCAAGAACGGCCATACCCTGGGCAACGGATTCCCCTAGCCGGGTAAACCAGGAGAGGGTAGCTGATGGGCCTCAAACCCTCGGTGATTTAGGACTGCCTACCTACTGCATGCGAAGCCTGGACGACGACGCATCCTGCGGTAGAGACCATTTAGGATCAATGGCTAAGATGGCGATTACAGCAACGCACCGTGGAGTGTTTAGAACAAGATGAGGCACGTAGCACATCTTGGTCATCCACTGCATCCGTGCCCATCTCCGGTCGTCTTGATTTATTATTGCCACTGGACACGGTGGGTCCGGACGAGAGAGTGAGGTTGAGGCTGCGCATCTCTTCCTCACTTTCAACAAAGTCACCCGCGCAGATCAACAGTCATATCGACCACCGGATGAGTCGAAGGTCTGAGTCGATTTCGACGGACGAACAAAAACAAATGGCGACATTAAATATATCACCATTCATGCGGGGACATTAAATATATCACCATTCATGCGGGGACATTAAATATATCACCATTCATGCGGGGACATTAAATATATTACCATTCATACGGGACATTAACTATATCACCATTCATGCGGGGACATTAAATATATCACCATTCATGCGGGGACATTAAATATATCACCATTCATGCGGGGACATTAAATATATCACCATTCATGCGGGGACATTAACTATATTACCATTCATACGGGACATTAACTATATCACCATTCATGCGGGGACATTAAATATATCACCATTCATGCAGGGACATTAAATATATCACCATTCATGCGGCGACATTAAGTATATCAAAATTCATGCGGGGACATTAAATATATCACCATTCATGCGGGGACATTAAATATATCACCATTCATGCGGGGACATTAACTATATCACCATTCATGCGGGGACATTAAATATATAACCATTCATGCGGGGACATTAAATATATCACCATTCATGCGGGGACATTAAATATATCACCATTCATGCGGGGACATTAACTATATCACCATTCATGCGGGGACATTAAATATATAACCATTCATGCGGGGACATTAACTATATCACCATTCATGCGGGGACATTAACTATATCACCATTCATGCGGGGACATTAAATATATCACCATTCATGCGGGGACATTAAATATATCACCATTCATGCGGCGACATTAAATATATCACCATTCATGCGGCGACATTAAATATATCACCATTCATGCGGGGACATTAAATATATCACCATTCATGCGGGGACATTAAATATATCACCATTCATGCGGGGACATTAAATATATCACCATTCATGCGGGGACATTAACTATATCACCATTCATGCGGGGACATTAAATATATAACCATTCATGCGGGGACATTAAATATATCACCATTCATGCGGGGACATTAAATATATCACATTTCATGCGGGGACATTAAATATATCACCATTCATGTTGAGACATTAAATATATCACCCTTCATGCGGGGACATTAAATATATCACCATTCATGCGGGGACATTAAATATATCACCATTCATGCGGGGACATTAAATATATCACCATTCATGCGGGGACATTAAATATATCACCATTTATGTGGGGACATTAAATATATCACCATTCATGCCAGGACATTAAATATATCACCATTCATGCGGGGACATTAAATATATCACCATTCATGCGGGGACATTAAATATATAACATTTCATGTACGACAATGTTAAGAGGATTTTGCTCTATGTGTTGCGGGCAAAGTCTGATGCGATAATTTTTACGGCCTGATGTGAACATCCTGGTCATTTACAAAGTTAATCACGGTTTTGACATTTACTGGAGTCTGTGTTGTTAAAAGGTGTTGCATAAATATATGTGGACTTGATGTCCCCCTTGGAGCCGTGGTCGGTAACCCACGGCTCCGGGGCCTTAAGCAGCTCTTGAAATAAATAAATACGGCTCTTTTTTT
This sequence comes from Lymnaea stagnalis, assembly GCA_964033795.1. Lineage (NCBI taxonomy): Eukaryota > Metazoa > Mollusca > Gastropoda > Lymnaeidae > Lymnaea > Lymnaea stagnalis. The sequence goes on along the minus strand of CAXITT010000543.1, from coordinate 398,943 downwards.
TTAAAAAAAAAGATCAGTATTAATATTTTATGCTTTAATCTCCCCCCCCCCCCCCCCCCCCCACCTCCGCCCGCAGCTGCCAACATGCTTTTGGGGCAGATATTATTAATAAAACTGGCACATCATTTAAGAAAAGGTTGATCACCACTGTCTTGGATGTAGTCATGTCCTCTTAGGCCCAGTCAAGTCTTATTAGACATAGTCACGTTCTCCTTAGACGTAGTCATGCCCTCTTCTATTCCTTACTTCAAGAGCAGTTCCCACTACCAAAAGGTGAAAGGGCAATGTGAAGATTGTAAGGGGACATTCACTCTCTATGAAAGGAAATTGATTTAAGTAATAAGAAAAGGAAAAGGGGCGGTTTCCTTTGTACTAACCGGAAAGTTGTCTTCGCAACTGCTTCCACTTGCTGACAGATGTTTTATATAAGTGAGACAGGGTGCCGACTCTTATGACATATTTACTGAACACCTCCGTATATTAAGCTAGATAAGCAGTGTCCCGTCTCTAAACACTTCATTAGAAGCTACCACAAAGCCTCTGAGGATTTTACTGTCAGTGCAATCGTATGCTGTACAAACACACCAAACCGGGTGAATTTGGAAAACAAGCTTATCCAAACTTATGGAACCTTGACAGCACATATCATGATTGTCATGTTCTCATTCCCCTGTTAAACTTTTTCTCCGCCCCTCCTCGTTAGGACCAATCGCAGTGAACTTAATTTTTCTCTCTTCTGTTCCTTTTTGACTTTATTTAATCCCTCACTTACTTATGCTCTGTCCCATTCCTCTTGCTGTCCCCGGATACTACATTACAGCTAAGTGTTATTTTTATTTAATTCCGTTTTTCACTTTTGCTGATGAAGGCTTCTAGCCGACACGTTCGTTGTTTTCTTGCGTCTTTTTGTTTCAGATTTTCCAATACTTGTTTTGTTAATTTCCTCTTCTCTAATTTGATTGCAGTCTCCATTGGTAGCACAATCTGGACACTAGTCACTGTTATTGTTTGTCATACAATCCAATACAAATGTATTTCACTTATTGTATGTTGTATCCCGCAACTTTGAATCTCACGGCCAAAACAGAGCGCAAATTTTAAAATTCCCTCTTCATCAGCGTCGAGACTTCTTTTTATTTTTATTTTCCATTTCTAGTTAAAAATTAAATAATGAGGAAAAGGGATGGATGGAAAAAGGGGGTGGGGGGGGGATTTTTCCCCTTGCCGATTAATTTATGTAACATAGAATGTACATAAGCGAGGATTGAGAAATTGAACCAGGACAACAACTGAGACATTGAAGTAGGACAAAGGCTGAGACATTGAAATAGGAAAAAGACTGAGACATTGAACTAGAACAAACACTGAGACATTGTACTAGAACAAACACTGAGACATTGAACTAGAACAGACACTGAGATATTGAACAAGGACAAACACTGGGACATTGAAATAGAACAAACACTGAGACATTTAACTAGAACAAAAACTGAGACATTGAACTAGAACAAACACTGAGACATTCAACTAGGACAAAGACTGGGAAATTGAACTACGACAAACACTGACACATTGAACTAGAACAAACACTGAGACATTGAACTAGAACAAACACTGAGACATTGAACTAGAACAAACACCGAGACATTGAACTAGGACAAACACTGAGACATTGAACTAGGACAAACACTGAGACATTGAACTAGGACAAGGCTGAGACATTGAACTAGGACAAACACTGAGACATTGAACTAGGACAAACACTGAGACATTGAACTAGGACAAAGACTGAGACATTGAACTAGGATAAACATTGAGACATTGAACTAGAACAAACACTGAGACATTGAACTAGGACAAAGACTGAGACATTGATCTAGGACAAACACTGAAACATTGAACTAGAACAATCACTGAGATATTGAACTAGGACAAAGACTGAGACATTGAACTAGGACAAAGACTGAGATATTGAACTAGGTCAAACACTGAGACATTGAACTAGGACAAAGACTGAGACATTGAACTAGGATAAACATTGAGACATTGAACTAGAACAAACACTGAGACATTGAACTAGGACAAAGACTGAGACATTGATCTAGGACAAACACTGAGACATTGTACTAGAACAAACACTGAAACATTGAACTAGAACAGACACTGAGATATTGAACTAGGACAAACACTGGGACATTGAAATAGAACAAACATTGAGACATTTAACTAGGACAAAAACTGAGTCATTGAATTAGAACAAACACTGAGACATTGAACTAGGACAAAGACTGGGACATTGAACTACGACAAACACTGAGACATTGAACTAGAACAAACACTGAGACATTGAACTAGAACAAACACTGAGACATTGAACTAGAACAAACACTGAGACATTGAACTAGGACAAACACTGAGACATTGAACTAGGACAAACACTGAGACATTGAACTAGGACAAGGCTGAGACATTGAACTAGGACAAACACTGAGACATTGAACTAGGACAAACACTGAGACATTGAACTAGGACAAAGACTGAGACATTGAACTAGGGCAAAGACTGAGACATTGAACTAGGACAAACACTGAGACATTGAACTAGGACAAACATTGAGACATTGAACTAGAACAAACACTGAGACATTGAAGTAGGACAAACACTGAGACATTGATCTAGGACAAACACTGAGACATTGAACTAGAACAATCACTGAGACATTGAACTAGGACGATATAATTTAAATTGTATTTTGTTCAGTCAAAGATAATGAGAGTTCATAGGGAATACAGGTGATAATAATTATAACAAAATCATGACAAGAAAACCTGTACAATATATAACAAATTATATACATGACACTGTGACAATCATTGTTCAGGCTGATACAGGAAATGTTGCCATAATAAAAATAAAAAAAACTTCTTAAATCTCTTAATATGTTGTTATCGTTCAGAACTTTACATTGATTTGATTGACCAAGTTATCACACACACGATGTGCTCATGGTTGCCCGCAGAGAACTTTCTAGGAAGCGGGGGGGGGGGGGGGGGAAAAAAAAAATTTATAATTTTTAGGGGGGGGGGTTTTTTTTTGCTTATTTATTTTTTTTTTTTTTTTCCTTTACTTTAATAAATTTTGTCCTAATTTTGTTTTAAAAATTTTTTTTCCAATCAATCCAGGGGGGGGGGGGCAAGTGCCCCTCCCCCACCCTGCGAGCGCCCTTGGATGTGCTTACATCATGATCAGTTGCATGTTACAGTTCGATCAATTCTACAAAAGTTTATCAAAGCAGAGGGGGAAAATGTATTATAAATGGCTACCCTGAAGATTGGGCATATTTACATAGGTTGTAGATTTTTCCTTATTTAAATCATTTACTAGGTTACATAGGTGTTAGAGGGTTAAAAACAAACTTTGGGGTCTTTGAGAGAACATATTTGGACTAGTAAAAATGACATCACCATTAGTGAAAGGGTTTCATAACAGCAGGGGTTCTCAACTTCTTTGCAGCGCCACACCGCTTCTCGCTTTAAATATATATATATATTTAAAATTTCCGGACCAAATGATATCCACTGTAGATTTAAGAGGAGAGCTATAAGAAAGCAGTTTTTGGGTTATATTCGTTTTCTGCAAATTCATATCGTCAAAAAAATCAACAATCCTAAAACATATTAAAATGTGATACCTCCATATAATCTTGTAGTTGTGTTATCGTTAAGCAATAAAATGTATGGGCGCGCGTTTAAATTTGTGTAAAACAGAGTAGACTGCCCGTGGTTGCCGCCGACTTTTGCCACTTAGGGTTGATTCCATAATCATGTTTATTGTTTCTAAACTCGATTCTGATAAGTCAAGTGGGGTTAATTAAAACATACCCTATAATATAGTTTTTAAAAAAATAAAATGTATACTTTTACTCCGAATCATTTCTTTCCTCTCAATTAACGGTGACGTCATCCGATCGATGTTTACTTAGCCAAACCATGACAACCACCAATGATGTGAACGCGGAAATGATATCTACCAACCCATGTCGCTCTTACCTGTCCGAAAATAAACATGTTGTTTCCCTCGTGAACGTACCCCATACTTTGTTTCGCTCACGTCCTTTTCGCTGTTGCGACTGTTGTTTTTTTTTTTCTTTTTTTTTCTCCCCCGTATCCGGAAATTTGATCGAAAGAAATTTCGTCGACGGTAATTTGATCGAACGGAAATTTGGTGGAATCTTTTTTTTCCCTTCCAGTTTTTACATTAAAGTTTTATACTGTACTCTTTAGTAAAACAAAATCATGCGTTAAAAAAAGAAATTTGACGAACATTTTAACGTGTGAACTTATTTATATATATATAAAAAAAAAATATTCGACCAAATTTCCGTTCGATCAAATTACCGTCGACGAAATTTCTTTCGATAAAATTTCCGGTAACCGAAGTTTTAACATTATGTGAGGATGAGAGAATATGCAAATTAACTGTTTTCACGTGACAACAGCATACGACAGACAGCAAGAATCATAGTGAGACATGAGACCTGGAAGTAACGCAGCAATATTGTCCAGTGATCTGTCAGTTGACCCGTTAGGTGGACTTTTATCCTAGACTCTCTTGTCATCACCATGTATGAGGGCGGGCTAGATCTTATTTCCTTTAATACATTTTAATGTACATTTAACAAGTTATTTGAAGAAAAAAAAAGAAATATTTTCAGCAACCAGCTTTCTTTAAAAAAAACATTTTTTTTTACTTAGGTCCGTCCATAAAGAAGTTTACGCTAGGGAGAGATTCTAAGAAAGTTTTAAAGTTGGATGAAGGGAGGGGGTTGGTTGTAAAGTTTGTGTTTGGTGTCACACATCATATTTTTTTATCATACAAATAAAACCTGAAATTGACAGTGATGGTTAACATTCCGTTCTGATGGATGCATTCTGGCAGAAGATTCCATATTTTAATAGTAAGAATATTTTAGAATAAATTTTAATTGGGTTTTTTTCTTCACATTTTTAATTCGCTAGTCTGGCGCACTTTAGAGGCGGGGTCGGGATGGGTAGCCTGATATTTGTTGCAGATTTGGGACGGTTATGGCGAAAAACAATTCAAAAAATTGCGTGACGTACTTTATGCACGGGCATTGTATGCTACTAATGTTAGCGTTGCATCCACCCCAAAACCTATCACGGGTTAAACGTGTGGCGGGCCTGCATTGTCAACTACCGTCGCTACCACATGTTTACAGCCTCAAAGGAAAAATGTGTGCTTTAAAACATGTCCTGACTTTCTATGACGCTATTCAGCAAGACATTCTCGGGTTTACTGGGAGGACCAAAGCAAGCAAATTTTCAACAGCTGAGCAGGTCATTTGGGGATCCGTCAAGTTTGACAGATTAACATGCTCAACAACGAGATAAGGTTGTCTTGCCCAATGTTATCAGGAGATGCTCATCTCAGATGGAATGACATGGTTTGCAACATAGAAGCAGTCGTTGAAAGCAGCTGTTGAAAGCAGCGTGTCTCAGCTGAGCATTTGATCAAGACACTCTAGGGTGCGTCCAAATTTTTGTATTACAGAGTACCTTGCCCTTGGATACCTTCCACTGTTTCCGCTTCCGGGGACATCCTTATACTTGTTTGATTATTCTTTACTCGAGATTGAAGTCATTTTAGAACCGCTAATACAGACATTCACTATAATATAATATATATATATATATATATATTTTTTAAATTGAATACTTTCAATCTGAATAATTTCTTTCAAACCAACGGTATCGTCATCCAATGCATGTTTACGTAGCCAAACCAACGGTATCGTCATCCAATGCATGTTTACGTAGCCAAACCAACGGTATCGTCATCCAATGCATGTTTACGTAGCCAAACCAACGGTATCGTCATCCAATGCATGTTTACGTAGCCAAACCAACGGTATCGTCATTCAACGCTTTTGATTTGGGAGTTGATACCGTTTAAAAAAAAAAAAAAAATTAAAAAAGAAAAAGACAAAGGGAAGAAAATAACTGACCTAGATAATTGATGGTTTTGGAACATATAACTGACCCAGTTAATTTTTTACTGGTTTGGGAACATACCTACTGACCTACTTAAGTTTCTCTTGACTGGTTTCATTACACTTCTTCTTCTATATCTTAAGGGCCCACGATCAATTGCACACATTCCAACTAGATAAATGTTTTGTGTATTTGTTGAAAAACAGATTTCTGACATAGATCAGTTTAACCTATTTTCGGCCTGCTGAACAAATATCTAGCCTAGTAAAATAGTTTCATATCTCTCTTTTGCATGTTTTTTTTAATATTATAATTTTGGAAAAAATTTGAAACGTTCTCAGACCCACTGCAGTGATATGAGAGAAATTTTTTAAAATGATTTCTTAAACATTACAGAAATATGTTTTTTTAAAATCGAATTTGAGGAGTACATTTTAGATAATATGTAATATGTGTTTTAAAAAGCAAAGACAACCCACATGTACAAACCACAACGCAAAAACAAATAAATGACTGACGTGTTCAAACAGATCCCAAAATGAACTGACTCACGGAGGATTGTTATAAGTTCAAATAAGTTGAAAGCATTTAATAGAGTCATCATCATCATCATAATGTAAGTCATCAGGTGTCCAAACTAAACAGTGCAATGTATTATGATGTGTTCAGATGTGGACAAACTCAAAGTCCAATCTTAACAGACAGCCTATCATAATAATAATACAGTGAGGTCACAGTTGAGCCAAACAATCAAACACACTCAGCTATGATAGGATCCCTACTTCAAGTCACAGCTCCTTGCACATCTTTGGCGTTTTCTATCTTTTAAAAACCCCAGTGGTCTGTGAGGAGATGATCAGTGTTTGAGCAATGTATGATCCCTTGAGTTGAGACTAAACCGTGCCCTACGTTCAGGCTCTTCTTCGGTTTTCAACATTCTACAGTCCTGACCAATCTCAATACAAAAGAAACATTTCTGAACTGCTCAATAAACAATGGGAACAAAAAGCAATAGTAAATAAACTGTCACGTGAGGTGATATACAATATTGGAAATGATAAAAATAAAAATTTCGATCCACTGAGTAAACTATTAATGGCTTGTAACAGTAGATCTTCTACGTCAGAGTCCCCCTTATCTCTATGTACAACACACATTTGCAATGTCTTTTTCACACCCCCACCCTTGCCCACAAACCTTCTAACTGTACCTTCTTCATTGTCTATACAACTATATCCCCTTCATTTCTTATGTAATTATACCTCCCTACATTTCCTATGTAACTATACTTCCATACATTTCTTATGTAATTATACGTCCTTCATTTCTCATGTAATTATACCTCCTCCATTTCTTATATATATATCTCCTTAAATTTCTTATGTAATTATACCTCCTTCATTTCTTATGTAATTATACCTCCTGACATTGCCAATGTAACTATATCTCTTTAAATTTCCTATGCAATTATAACTCCCTCATTTCCTATGTAACTATACATCCTTACATTTAATATGTAATCATACCTCCTTACATATACCCTGTAACTATACCTCCTTATTTCCTATTTAAATCTACTGCCTTATTTCCTATGTAAATCTACCTCCTTACAATTCCTATATATCCCAACGGTCAGTTTCCTACATTTCCTGATAGGCAAGCAAAATAATCATTCGAATTGCCTTTGAAATCCTTACAGCGTGCAGAGCAGATTTAAAAGAAAATTGATATAATGTAACAAAACTTAGGTTTTAGATGACTTGTCCATTTATCAAACATCTTAGGTTTAAGACAGCTGGTCCTTTTATGAAACAGCTTAGGTTTAAGATACCGGGTCACCTGATCCACTTCTCAAGCCGCTAGAATGGTTGGCAACTTATTTATCAATTAGTCCTTACCTCTACTTGCCCAAACTATTTGAACAAAAACCTTATTTAAATATCTGAAATAACGCCATACAATTGAACATTGAGATTGTGTCCGTGTGACCCAGAAATAACAACTGTCACAAAAAAAAGTAAGAGTTGCATTCTAACAAACATTGGTACTCTTAACATAGTGTTGAAGTGTGGGTCATCCTGTCATAAGTGTGGGTCATTCTGTCATACGATCTCTTTGCCCCTTAGTTTTATATCAACATTATCCATTCTGTTCTTTGGATAAACATTTTTGGATAAAATTGTATACATATCCATAAAACAATCTGTCAAACAAGTTTAAAAGAAAAAAAAATTAAACGTCTCTCACACAGTCCAACTGGCATCATCACCACAGCAGCACACTTCTAAAAAGGACAGGCCACTGAGATGTCAAGTGATGTAAACTTGAGACTGTCTCAGGCAAACCCATCAAAGTAAAGGACCAAAGAGTCTCACTCTGATCATGAATAATACAGAGCCAGGTATAACAAGGAATAAGAAATATAATGGGGATAAAAATTGGTCCTGCAATGGGGACATATGGGTAGCAAAAAAAAAATGAGTTGTGTTTCAAACACAGGACGTATAAGATCACTATTAATGGTACTTAATAGTTTAAGTATGCAAAATGATTGCAGTAGCTTAGGGGCAATAGCAATCTGAGTACATTAGTTATAAACGTGACCGAGCCCATGGAAATAAATATTCATCTGTACTAAATATGGACTCGTCTTGGTAAATTTTACTGCCTACCCTGAGGTAATTTAACACCCAGACCAAACCTGACCTCACCTAAACAGGCCTGCACTAGAAGGATGGACAAGTTTTTTTGTTCAAAAGGTCATTACAATGGTAACAGTAAGTGGTAAGACACAATGGACCATGTGAGTCAATGCTGTGGTAGTTTCATGGAGAACAAATACAACAACACCCAAACAAACATTTTTATGTACAGAGATTAACACACAAAGTCCTTTCTGAGATTAACACACAAAGTCCTTTCTGAGATTAACACACAAAGTCCTTTCTGAGATTAACACACAAAGTCCTTTCTGAGATTAACACACAAAGTCCTTTCTGAGATTAACACACAAAGTCCTTTCTGAGATTAACACACAAAGTCCTTTCTGAGATTAACACACAAAGTCCTTTCTGAGATTAACACACAAAGTCCTTTCTGCAGCAACACACGCACACACACACACCTGAATTATAACGACAAAGTCTTTGGGTGATGGTCAAACATGGCTACAGGTATAGCGTAATAAACATGGGTATGAGTATAACATAACAAACAAAGCTTTTAGCATAACATAACCAACACTGCTGTGAGATTTACATGACAAACACAGAGTATAACATTAAATACTCTAACCCATAGGCTGGCACAGCTATACAGGTAACTGTTTGGTGCATGATTCACAAGCAAAACTCTTGAGCTCAATAGCTAAAGTGACATCAGGGCTGGCCAATGTTTAGTACATTTACTGTATATAATGAAGTGATCAGTAATACTACATAGTTTTATCGAAAAATAAAAACAACATAAAAATATCCTTTAAGTTACTGGACTCAAGGCTTAAACAACTGATCATCCAATTTTGTTAATGTATTTGATAAAAAGCTTCCCAAATAAAAAATAATTAAAAAAATACTAATTTTTAAAAGTAAATAAACAGTTTAAAATTAATTTTAAAACAAAAAGGTGAATGATGCTGTTTTAACTGCATAAAATTATACTTTAAAAAATGATCCACAACCAGGAGTTCAAAATAAAAGAAAGAAAAAGAATAGATTCGTGAACTCAAGCTAAGCTAAAACTAGATGGAAAAAAAAACAGGACATCGTTATGCACTAGCACAGCAAGTCTCAACACATAATAATGGGTTGTCAGCTCAGACAGTACCTGGTACTATTTCAAATCAAATTATTCTGTACATTTAAAGCTAAAAAGAAACTGCATGCAGTCCATGAATATTTCGCCATCTTCAGTTTCACTGATGCCATGCCATACGAGATTTCAAATATGTCACTGAAGATGTACAACTCAGAGATTTACAAAATACTTTAAGACATTAATCTTTTGTCCTCTGTGCTTGATTACATCCCGCTAATACATCAGATGACCATGGTCGACTCAGATCACATGACCAGCTCAGATCATTATGGCCAGGTCAAATCAGAAGACCTGCTCAGATCACATGACAAGGTAAAATCAAAAGAGCAGCTCAGGTCACGAGTCCAGCTCAGATCACATGACCAGTTCAGATCTCATGACCAGTTTAGATCACATGGCAAGGTCAAATCGCATGACCAGGTCAGATCACATGACAATGGCAGATCACATGACCAGCTCAGATCAAATCACTTCTAGAGAGCCCAGGAACTCTCAATTCCCCATTAATTCTGTAGCAGAACATCCCTTGACTAACCCTAACTCATGCTATCAACTTGTGATCAATGAATTGATTCAATTATTACATTTTTCCCAACAAAATGAAAAAGAGGTTTTTCAAGTAAAACAGAGGAAAACATTATTATTTTTTTAAACTGATGCTTTAAATTTCATTATCAGTTTCACTATCCTCCTTAAATATCAAAATGTTATTTTCCCACAGGGACCAGGGTTTCAATCTTGTAACATTTACAAGGTACTATTTGATGAGCTGAATCTAAAATGCAGGCATTTGTGAAATTAGCCCAGTGGGTTGCAGATAATGGTCAATCGGTACCCTTCTAAATGAATGTACAGTTTGCTGTACACCAGGAGTGAGCAAACTACGGCCCACGAGACGCATTCAGCCCGGCAACTGATATTATGCCGCCCTCCAAGGCATTTAGAAATCTAAGAAATTACTTTATTTTTAAGTTATTTTGTTTAATTTTAAAGAATTTCATGTACCATTATGATTGCTTTAACATTTTGATCAAATTTCTTCCTAATTTTTTTTATTTATTGACATGTAAAAATTGGACATAATAATATGTGGGGCCCCCCCAATAGCTTTACATTTGTCAATGTAGCCCTCCACACAAAAAGTTTGCCCACCCCTGCTGTACACGAATCAAATCCAGATCTTCCTTTTCACCAGACATGAGCAATGTCATCAGAAGACACATGGCCAATCACTTGAGGGATGGCAGCACCATCACCAAAATGGAAAAGTCAACAGACCAGCCAGTGAACATATATATATATCCCCAAAACAGATGGACCTTGCCTTCAAAGCCCCTTGACCCCTTAAATTGAGCCAACATTCTCCCATGAATTTTTACTGAGCTCCTTAGTGCCTTTCTTGTGTCTACATTGTATGTCTTACAACAGGCAGCCAGGTGAGAACCTTCGAGCTCCTCAATGTCTTTCCAAGATCTACATTGTCTGTCTTATAACATGCAGCTAAATGAAAATCTTCGAGCCCCTCAGTGTCATTCTAAGATCTACAATGCCTGTCTTACAACAGGCAGCGGGGTGAGAATCTTTGAGCACCATCAGGTAAGGTTATTAAAAATATATTTTTAGAAAAAAATTATAAGAGAAAGAAAACAAAATTTATTTGGGCACAGCAACAACACTCTGAGAATCTTCATATTTTTCTCCAATGTGGAGCCACGGTAAGTTGGGGGGGCTATTTAAACATTTACACATGTATAATACATTTTATTACATTATCAACAGTCATTCATCATCTTGGGGCAAAAAAAAAAAAAAATCAACATTACAATTCTTATAATATGGCATTGGTTGAAAAAGATTCAGTCTGATGTAACAATATTTTACTTCTGGCTGTAATTTTGAAAGCTGAAATAACCCCAATTCTTGTCGTGCTTCATCAAAATCCATTGACATAAACATAGTTAACTGCATCAGCCCTCTTACAGTGTTCTATCTGTTGGTAAAACTTTTTTTTTTTTACACTCAAAACATATAAGGCCAAACCTCACACCCATAACATAGTTTGTATCTATTGATTTGGATGATTCACAAACATAAGACACCCAAAACTGTCTGCCACACTTTCTTATTCTTTCTTATACATCCTTCGCCATTTCATCATCTGTCACCGCCGCCGCCCTCTTTTTGCTGCCGTTTCTCAACACCACCAGCAGGCGGCTCTTGCCCACCTGGCGCGATTGCCTCCGACTGGTTGGGGAGCTGCTGCCCTTGCGGCTGGTCATCCGCCCCTTGGTTCAAGACATCAATCTCCCTCTGCTTCCAGAAGTCTGCATTTTTCTTGATGTGTATCGTGTTGTCCGCCACGTAGGGATCCGGCTGGCCGTAGTTGGGCGGGTTGGCCTTGGGGTCGTATCCAAGTGTCCTTAACATTGGAGCTGAGAGAGAGAGAGAGGAAAAACAAGATTGGACATCATATGAATGCCACTAAATTTTTTTTTTTTTTTAAAAACGTTTTTTTTTTCCTCACTAAAGTGAAGGAATTGTCTCCTGTCTTAGTTGGCAGTACCTGACATTAATTAGACAAGAGATGTCTGGGATGGGGTAATCCAATAGATAACAAAGTAAGGGGCTTTGTAATATTTATATTTATATATATATATATATATATAAAAAAGTAAGGGGGTTTATAATATTTATATTTATATATATATATATATATATATATATATATATATATATATATATATATATGTATATCTATCTTTATTAGTTCACATTCAGTTTAAAAGCAGAATAGGAAGAGATAAAGGGTTGAGAGGGACCATGTAACCCAGATTCCGCCCCAACAACCCGCAAATGTTAAAGAACTAAGCATCCCAGACTATGGCCTAGTGCAGGATTATTTTTTTTTTTTTTGGTGAAAACAACAACACATCAACTTTATGGTAGTTTTATAGTTTTGTTATCGAAAAGTTTATAGCACCATTTCATTTTTTTCAAAAAGGACACTTCCCATTCCAAGCTCATACAAACATTTGCCAAAAGTTTGACGTTTCGCCAATGGCTGTTTTTTTTTTTTTTAAAACATGATCCCTAAAGATCGGCTACAATTTTTACCAATGTTTTCCATGTCTTTGATGACGTCATCAGGAATCTTCCCCACCCACTTGNGCAGGATTATTTTTTTTTTTTTTGGTGAAAACAACAACACATCAACTTTATGGTAGTTTTATAGTTTTGTTATCGAAAAGTTTATAGCACCATTTCATTTTTTTCAAAAAGGACACTTCCCATTACAAGCTCATACAAACATTTGCCAAAAGTTTGACGTTTCGCCAATGGCTTTTTTTTTTTTTTTTTAAAACATGATCCCTAAAGATCGGCTACAATTCTTACCAATGTCTTCCATGTCTTTGATGACGTCATCAGGAATCTTCCCCACCCACTTGGACAAAGCCTCGATGTTGACCGGTTTAATAACTTGGTCCGTGGATTTCTCAGTTCTGTTTTGGGGAAGGGGGGGGGTTAAAAACACAAATTAGTAGCATATCATGTTGATGTTGTCTATGATTTTCAAATGGAACAAAACAATGCAAAAAAAACAACACTTTTTTTAAAGCAAAATATTGTATTAATGTAGAGACATGATATAATTAGGTCACCAAGTGCCCAGCACTATGTCAATACCATTATTAGGTCACAAAGTGGCAAGAACTATGTCAATGCTATAATTAGGTCACCAAGTGCCCAGCACTATGTCAATACTATTATTAGGTCACAAAGTGGCGAGAAATGTGTCAATGCTATAATTAGATTACCAAGTGTCCAGTCACATAACTCCGTTATAAAATTAGTCCCAGTGTCCAACATTGTGTCTCTTTCAAAAAAAAAATTTAAAAAAATAGGTCACCAAGTGTCCAGCGCTATGTCTACGCCCTAAACTCAAATGACCAGACCGAGCAGGTAAACATGAGCGAAAATGGCAGATTAATTACAAACACGACACAAAAAACGGTGGAAACCGATCTATCAGGGGAGCCAATCTGGCGCCCCGAGCTCCGGGTCGCGTGCACATCGTCCGGACAGATGGATGGCGGGATTAATGCAGGCCGACACCCGGGATAAAACTGTCATTTTAATGTCTCCATGCCATGTCCAGTTCCAAATCTAACAAAATTTGACCTCTGACCTCTGTATAATCATGGCGTCCAAAAATAAAACGTGTTTTTGTTGTTTTGATCCTTTCTATTTCAGATTATCTCTTTAATGGGTTCAAATCATGCCACGGCACGCCGGGTTCAAATCGGTACGATGTGTCATATGTCCAGGCAGACCGAGGGCAATCCTGGGGGGCAACACTACTTTGAGATGCATTGATTAAATGAAAAATACAGAACTACAAACATTTTTTAAAAATGTTTTTGAATTAAAAATTCATCAGACAGTCCTAAAACGGCTACTTTTAATGCATCGGGTAGTTAGAGATTTCGTAATTAAATATGCAGTTAAATTTGTAATATTAGTAGGAAATATTGAATTATGGAATGTGGGGTGGTGGGCATGTGGGGTGGTGAGAATGTGGGGGTGGTAGGAATGAGGGGTTGTGAGAATGTGGGGTGGTGGGAATGTGGGGTGGTGGGAATGTGGGGTGTTGAACATGTGGACTGGTGGCGTAGGACATGTGAAGTGATGTTCAATATGTGGAGTGGTGGTGTCGGGAAATGCGGAGGCAGCAAAGAATAAGCAACAGATAAGCATCTAGCTTTTACGTATGAGATCTAAAAACAGCTTTCTGAATAATATTTACATATTTTCATAACACATTTCCGCACACAATCGAGGCGGAGTGCATTGCAAACGTCCACAATGTCTCGATTGGGAGCGGGGAGGGGGTGGTGTCTACGTCAACCTTGATGCAGTCAGCGTTTTAAGAACGATGGTCCTCAAAATGTTACTCATCTCAACACTTTAACACCACATGTTCAGGATGCTATGCATTCGTTCAAGGCATCATTATATTTAATCTTAAAGCAGGGTGGCGCGGAGTGTGTGGGTGTGGTGAGAGATAGTGTATTGGTGTGTGTGGGGGGGTGCGGTAATTAAATGCCACGGTTTCTTTATTGTTCCACTTCTGAGTTGTAAAGGATAACCGAGTGAGGCATCATTCCAAACTGTACCAGATAAGTTAGGGTGAGAAAAATAGTCAGGAAACCAGATCATTCCAGACTGTACCAGATAAGTTAGGGTGAGAAAAGTAGTCAGGAAACCAGATCATTCCAGACTGTACCAGATAAGTTACGTTGAGAAAATAGTCAGGAAACCAGATCTTTCCAGACTGTACCAGACAAGTTATGGTGAGGAAACTAGGCCAAAAAAAAAACAAACCAACAGATAATTCCAGACTGTACCAGATAAGATAGAGTGAGAAAAATAATCAGGAAACCAGATCATTCCAGACTGTACCAGATAAGTTAGGGTGAGAAAAATAGTCAGGAAACTAGATCATTCCAGACTGTACCTGATAAGTTAGGGTGAGAAAAATAATCAGGAAACCAGATCATTCCAGACTGTACCAGATAAGTTAGGGTGAGAAAAATAGTCAGGAAACTAGATCATTCCAGACTGTACCAGATAAGTTAGGGTGAGAAAAATAGTCAGGAAACCAGATCATTCCAGACTGTACCAGATAAGTTAGGGTGAGAAGGAAACT
Source organism: Lymnaea stagnalis (assembly GCA_964033795.1). Lineage (NCBI taxonomy): Eukaryota > Metazoa > Mollusca > Gastropoda > Lymnaeidae > Lymnaea > Lymnaea stagnalis. The sequence goes on along the minus strand of CAXITT010000543.1, from coordinate 383,409 downwards.
AGATCATTCCAGACTGTACCAGATAAGTTACGGTCAGAAAATTTAGATAACAAACCTGATGTTCTGAGGTGTAAATTTACTACCATAAACAGTCGGAGATTCGCGATTATTTAACACATATTGACTGCGTTTATATTGATAAAACGAATGCATAAAAAATATAGCTATTAAAAGTACTGACATATTTAAAGTCTTAAAACAAGGATGGCTTTGAAAGATTCAGTTAATATTTTTTATTATTTTTAAGCGTCAAGTTGGAGTTCTGTGTGTTTGATCATCTATCGCATGCAAAGAGTGGTGTAGCTGGGGTGAGTTGCACCCGGGGCGGGTCAATAATGCCCCCCCACCCCCATGTCCTGTAAACGGAAAAATAACTCTGCATTTGGTCGAAATAGCGCCCCCTCCAAATAAAGAACAAGATCCGTTTGTGTGTGCGGGGGGGGGGGGGGGGGGAGGGGGGTGCGCACACCTCCCTTTCTACGTCACTGCATCTTATGGCAAAACAATTCAACAAAACAAGAAATAATGAGACAGTGCAATAATGATACATTTCTCCAAGTATCTGCCAGATAGAAAAGTGCATCACACGTACTAATGATCCAATCGCAGTTCGTCGTTTGCATTTGAGGCTAAAACAAGTCCAAGCAACAAGAGGCATACAAAAATCCCAGCAAATTCGACAACTTCAAACTTATTATAAAAAAAACAACAAAAAAACTACGTATGAAAAGTTCCACATTTCAAGGGACGATCGATCCCCCGAACCGGCAAACGGGCGTAACAGAATCACGTGATTTCCATTTGGGATCACTCGGTGATCTGCTCGTCTGCATGCACGTAACATGGCGGATTGTTGACTTCCTGTCAAACCTCAACAGCAGTTTCCGGTGAGATAATAAAAAGAAAAGATAAAACCAAATAGATTCTTTGCAAGCCTCGGCAAATCTCAGGCATGGTTTTGTTGCTGAATTTGTCAGTGTACCAATTGGAGAGTCTCCCATACGTGAAACGGCTATATGTCAGAAGAGCTACTCTTACCTGTTCGCTCTTTAATGTTGCTATCGCTACTTTAATATCGAGGGAGTGTCAGCTCCGGTTTGGCTTAAATTTTAACAAAATGCCCGTATGAGGAGGTCCTATGGAGTTTTTAGTTTTCAACCTTCAAACCCTCGCCCCTTACAAACCTTCAAACCCTCGCCCCTTACAAACCTTCAAACCCTCGCCCCTTACAAACCTTCAAACCCTCGCCCCTTACAAACCTTCAAACCCTCGCCCCTTACAAACCTTCAAACCCTCGCCCCTTACAAACCTTCAAACCCTCGCCCCTTACAAACCTTCAAACCCTCGCCCCTTACAAACCTTCAAACCATCGCCCCTTACAAACCTTCAAACCCTCGCCCCTTACAAACACAAAATTTAAAAAAATAAATAAATAGAAATATAATTATAATTTACAAAATAATAAGTGAGCGGCAACACAACACAACATGACGGTGGCGCAGCTGCATTTATTCATTTGTTTCCATGACATCCATTATATCATGACGGTTAAGAGATCAACTTCTGTGAACAATCCATCACGATATATTGCTCCTAGCGTGGCGCCTGATGCTTTGGTTCTTTTATCGGAAACTTGTCTACTTCATAGTTCAGAGGTTAAAACTACCAGTACAGAAGAAACTAAACAAATGCAGGAGGGAGTTAGGGAGGGAGGGAGTGGGAGCAGACGGGAAGATAGATTGAGAGGGAGATGGGAGAGATAGAGATGGAAATAGTGAGGGAAGAGAAAGAGATCGAGGGGGGGAGAGAGAGGGGAGGTAAAAGGGCGAGAAAGCGGAAGAGTGGTGGAGAGAAGGGAGAAAGAGATCGAGGGGGAGAGAGAGAGGGAGGTAGTGGGGGGAGAGCGTGAGGGAGTGGTGGAGAGAGGGGAGAGAGTGGGAGATTGAGAGGGAGATGGTGAGAGAGAGAATAGGGAAAGAGACAGAGGGAGATAGAGAGGGGAGAGAGGAGGTGGGTAAGGTAGAGAGAGGAAGGGAGTAAACGAGGGGGGGGGGAGAAAGACGGTAGAGGGGGAGAGAGAGAGAAACAAACATCAGTTAAAAGCCTAAGCGAGCTCTCGGCCTGATCCCCGCTACATCTCAACGTGTTTTGTCAAGACAAATGTCTGTTGCCCAATGAATATCAATGACCACTCTGTGGAGAAAACAAGGCGGGCGTGTACCAGGGTGGGAGGGGCGGGTATGGACGCGAAAAGAGATTAATCCCTGTAAGATGTCAGTACCCCTGACAAAGTGTCAGACTGTCTGCTGTCCAAGCCAACATAGTACCCCTCACAAAGTGTCAGACTGTCTGCTGTCCAAGCCAACATAGTACCCCTCACAAAGTGTCAGACTGTCTGCTGTCCAACCCAACATGCCGAATTACAGCAATCCCAAACCGAACCTGTCACGTGACTGACAGCGACCAAAGCAAACCTGTCACATTGCTGACAGCGACCAAATCAAACCTGTCACATTGCTGACAGCGGCCAAAGCAAACCTGTCACATTGCCGACAGCGACCAAAGCAAACCTGTCACATTGCTGACAGCGGCCAAAGCAAACCTGTCACATTGCTGACAGCGACCAAAGCAAACCTGTCACATTGCCGACAGCGACCAAAGCAAACCTGTTACATTGCTGACAGCGGCCAAAGCAAACCTGTCACATTGCTGACTGCCATCGACTCAAGCCTGTCACGTGACTGACAGCCGTCCAGCTAAAAACCTGTCCACTTGACCACTCAATGCAAAGTTGTCCACTCACATCCATGGTAAACTTCCTCTTGACCGTAAACGTTTTTGTTCTCCAGTGCTGTGTCCGGCACAAAGCTTGTGGTCACCTCCATATCAATGTTAAAGATCTGCGAGTATGGGCGTCAGAGATCGACGAATATTATTGTCAAAGATCTACGAATATGGCAGTCAAATATCTAGGATATGGGAGTCCAAGTCAAGAAATATGGGAATCAAAGATCTACGAATATGAATGTCAAATCGACGTCACAACAATATTGTTTTTCTTCTACAGTTGGACCAATAGCAAGTTCATATAATAGGAGTCAAGAGGATCGATGCATGTATAATAATTATTTTCACCTATGTGATAGCTGGCCCGCGATTAAAAATGATAACTACATATATATGCATACACAGACATACATTATTTATATATATATATATATATATATATATATATATATATATATATATATATAGAGAGAGAGAGAGAGAGAGAGAGATATATATATATATATA
>CAXITT010000543.1:362432-374819 GCA_964033795.1 Lymnaea stagnalis | reverse complement strand
ATTTTTTACCCATTTAATTATGATTTCGTCCCGGCCAGGGGGCGGGGCCATAAAAAATCCCGAAGGCGCCCCGAGAGCCGTGAAAATGCCATAGTAAATAACAAATAACGACCCCGGTCGAAAAAGGGGGGGGGGGGCGGCACGCGGTGTATTACAGGGATATTAATTTCTTCCTACTCAAGTCGCAATCCGTTTATCCAAGGGCGGATCCTGCCAGACAGCCGTTCTTCAAGACATAATATAACGATATGCATCAGCAATAGTACAGGAGTATTGGATAGACTTTCATCATACTGAAGTCCCAGCCCGTTCATCCAAGGGCGAATCCTGTCAGACAGCCGTTTAAAAAAAATAAAACACTAAAAGAAAACAAAACATGTGCAATGTGCAGCGTTAAGAGTACATGAGCACTAAACATACTTCCTTCATACTAAGTTTGTATCCTAAGGCGGGTCGGAAGTTCTTCTTTAAGAAATATAGACATGCAACGACAATGGTACATCGGCACTTTGTCTGTAAGGGCACCCTCCTGTCTGAGCAGGTCAATACATGGGAGTAACCGCGGATGCACGTTAGCAGTTCTAATGTTTTCTTAAAAATTATAGAAATTATCTTCATTTTATTACGCTCTCTAATGAGCTTTGATGGTTCAATGGACAAGACCGGGGTCGGGGGCGGGGGGGGGGGGGGTGTTCCCCAAACTGTGCGCTAAGGCCCCCGGGGGGAAAGTCGCTATTTCGTACAGACCCCAGGTAGCCTTTTGAAAAACATGGATGCAGCCAGGGACCCGTGGTCTCGTGGGGGGGGGGGGGGGGGGGGGTGGTGTTCCCCAAACTGTGCGCTAAGGCACCCTGGGGGAAAATCGCTATTTCGTACAGACCACAGGTAGCCTTTTGAAAAACATGGATGCAGCCAGGGCACCGTGGTCTCGACTAGACGATTATTGTCAATTTCTGCACAATATCCTTATGCCAGGGCTCCAACATGTCGGAGGACCCCCAGAGACGGACTCTTTGATTAGAGAAAATCATAGACTAAAATTACGATCTTACAGAGAATGGTACCCAAGGCTAAAGGGGAGCTGGACTAAGAGTACACCACGATGGCAAAGAATAGCACCCAAGGCTAAAAATAGGGGGGGGGGTGGCTAAACTAAGAGTACACCCCGATGGGTGGTAGGTATCTACTGAGTTCTCAAATCCCCATCTTGTCGCGGGGGACATTACACGGCTTACTGTATCCAACTATTCACGGCTGATGGCTATTTGATGTCCCGGAATGGACGAGACCGGGGCTTTCTGCACGAAGAGAAGATGATGGTCTGGGGATGAAAAAAAAAGGGGGGGGTGGTCATCTTGAGCAGATTGTACGCTCCCTTCATCAACCTCGTTTGCCCCGGTCATACTAGATCATTACACAACATTTACACAACACTTGATAACACCTACACAACTCAACATTTACACAACACTCCATTACATTTACACAACACTCCATTACATTTACACAACAACACAACATGTATACAATACTTGCACAAATTGACATAAAATGGACACACCAATGCACACACAATATGTATACGTAGACACCTAGATATTGTTGGCACTTGTAGATTTAATCAAATAACTATTTAGCGAATCCGAGCAGATTTTTTTTCTCTCCAGACTTCCGGATCAATGAGGAATCTGTCAACATTCCTATTTGTGGGATTGGGGAGTCGGGTTCAATCATTGACAGTTAAGTTAAGCCAAACAGACTTCAATCATGTATCCATGGACAATGCTGTCACAGAATGATCAAGAGTGTCTTCGGTGGGAGAGACATGACGGGCGATGATGTCATCTTGTCGTAGACATGTGAATGGTCGATGGCTGGGACGGACCGATTTCAGATGCAGCAATGGGAAGTCCGGAACGAGACACACACAAAAACCACCAGGCAACTGTTTAAATCACATCAGAGGGTTGAAGTGGAACTAGCCAAAGGTGTTCGGTATTGACCTTTTCTCGGACATGATCTTTCCCCATAGCACGAGTTGAGTTGGTGCTGCACTTATCTAACTCTGTTTTACCTTTCAAAGGCAGTGCGACTTTCGTAGGCTTGATTCAGAAACTAGAACCCTCTTAGTAAATTAAACAAATCTTTCCAGGCTATGTAGCAAGGCATGTAGTATTTAGTCTCCATACATTTTGTGTGCGTCTTTTTTTGTACGGGGGTCTTTCGAACATCAGTGCGGCAACGCCAGCTCACCAAGGTCTTTCCTTCCATCGGTGATAGTGAAACATGTCGTTTTCAAGGTGGATCCGAACCGATGCCTTCTCGCACAACAGTTAAACGGCAAGCCGCATACCTTATGCGGGATCCGAAACGCATTTTATGTTTAGGGGAGGAACAACAACATGTTTTGAAATGCGGAAAAGAAAGTAGCCCCGACGAAGCACTTGAACACACACGTGAGATCGAGAGGACGGCACGTGCCGCCTCAAAGTTTAGGACTGGAAAATGCTATTCCGAGTGCCCGACAGACGCATGTTACTCTACCACTGGTCGACTGTGGGCGTCCAACGCCCCGAGGGTTGGGGCACGCTCAATACACACCACCAGAATCACATTACAGACTCGGCCCAGCGAGGCGGAAGGGAGAAATATTACCTTCATCAAACATTTAGTCCTCGCGTCATAGGAACGGGACTACTGCCCACACACACACTCAAACGACAACAAACCCCCCACCCCCCACCCCCCCCCCCAAAAAAAAAAGAACTTTAGTTGTACTCAACAACAGATTTCAGGTCAAACGACAACAACCCCCCCACCCCCCACCCCCCCCCCCAAAAAAAAAAGAACTTTAGTTGTACTCAACAACAGATTTCAGGAGTTTGAGTTTAAAATTGTTAGAGAAGTCAAAGATTCTACGCACTTCGTGTTCAGTTTTTATTGAACAAATTTACAGACGCTGTGCTTAATTTCTTATTGGTGTTCCAAAAGTAAGAACAAAAATCACGTGATTCTGATTTGAGTCGTTAACACAATCTCGAGGCCTGCAGGGGCGCATGAGAACCACATTCCTGTACGTTTTTTTTTCCAAAACAGGAACGCCGTTCCCGTAAGCAGACTTGCGAGGGATGCGAGCTGCTGTGGCAGGCATTTAATGGCAAGATAATCATCACCAAGTGTAATGATTTTTTTTTTTTAATAAGTCTGGCAAAGAGATAAACTTAATTTGTGATTATATTATGTGTTCTATTATTCCTTGAATACATAACGTGTATAAGGCACGTTATAATCAATGTTACACTTTATAATCAATGTTGCACTTTATAATATAATACATTTTTCACTAAATAATCATTGTTGCCTTTATTTGCTAAGAAATAAAGTATTTATTTCGGGGAAGGGGGGATCTCGGGCGAGTTCCCACACTTTTTTTCACCTGGGACTTGATCCCAGCCTATAATCCAAAAGTCAATGGACGCGAGCAAAGGGTCAGCATGTTTCCGTGGGGCTTAATGCAGCTACGGGCTTGGGGGTTTTAAGAATATGTCCTTTTCTTTGTACTTCTTGCTTGCAATTAGTTGATAGACTCCAATCGTTGTGCCTAATGCAGCTACGAGTTTTAAGAATATGTCCTTTTCTTTGTACCTCTTGCTTGCAATTAGTTGTGCCTAATGCAGCTACGAGTTTTAGAATATGTCCTTTTCTTTGTACTTTCGCATTTGCTGGTCCACTAATTTGGAACGCCCTTCCTGTCGATCTCAGAAACAACCAGACACTGGAGTCCTTTAAAACCGATTTAAAGACACATCTATTTCGCAAACACCTTCTGGGATGATTGTCAACATTATTTTCCAGTTAATGCATAATGGCTGTGTTGCTTATGGTTGAAATGGCTAGAAAGACTTTGCCATTGTATGCTTGTACTTAGTTTTTGTCGTGTTGCGTTTGTTTTAAATGTGGTAAACTATAGATTTGTTGTTTTTTTTTACTTTGTACCGCGCTTCGAGCCTTTGGGGATGAAGCGTGTTTTTGAAATGAACTTTATTATTATTATTATTATTACTTCTTGCTTGCAATTAGTTGATAGACTCCAATCGTTGTGCCTAATGCAGCTACGAGTTTTAAGAATATGTCCTTTTCTTTGTACTTCTTGCTTGCAATTAGTTGATAGACTCCAATCGTTGTGCCTAAAGCAGCTACGAGTGTTAAGAATATGTCTTTTTCTTTGTACTTTTTGAGTTCTTGCTTGCAATCATCAGATAGACCCCAATCACAAATAATTCATTCTATAGCTATGCAGCATGTATGGCTACAACGCTGTGTCCACCGTGCGCGAATAATAAAATTCCCATAAGCTAGCACTAATACAGTTGATGGATTCTTATAATCTGCGCTACTTGAATGCATGTTTTCTCCAGTAATCTTAACAGAGGTGAACTCAAATTTCATGCACTGCCGCCACCACTGTTTCGCGGGTATGTCTAGTCCAGTGGTCGTAAAGTCACGGCTCGCGAGCCGCATGCGGCTCTTTAGCGACCTGAGTGCGGCTCGGCCTGTCAACTACAAATCGGTTTTGAATTCGAAAAACATGGTGCTTTACAGGTTCTTGAAAAGAAATTTGGCTCTCTAAAATGTTTAATCGTCCTGCTGATGATTTTTTTGGCTCTTTGGGCTAATGAATTTTCCGACCACTGGTCTAATATATATATAAATAAACATAGACTTGATAGAATGACCGAACTCAACAAGAAATGAATATATAAACGTTCGGGTTCAGCTTGATGTTATCAAAAGTTGTGATCCACAAAATCTCTCGGGAAGGAGGCCAAGCTGTCCGCAAGAAAATACCCCCACCCCCCAATCATTCTTTCTCGGGTTGTAATCCCCACCAAACAACGGAGATGTGTGTGGTCTATAACTGGTCCTTTTAAGTCCAGCAAGCAGCGCTGTCCAGACAGGGTCTATCACTGGCCCTCTTAAGTCCAACAGACAGGGCCGTCCAGACACGGAGAGCTATTCGAGATCTCATGTAAATACGAGCGAATATTACGGTGATCTCTTCAAATGTTACAGTTCCACTGATGATGTCATCTTCCGGCAACAGCAGACGGACGATGTCATGGTGACAGAGGTAACTTTGAATATATTGCAATTCTTCGTGACCATCGTACGTGAACACTGTGTGTGGACATTGTACGTGGACATTGTATGTGAACATCGTACGTGAACACTGTATGTGGACTTTTATGTGGACATTGTACGTGGACATTGTATGTGGACATTGTATGTGGACATTGTATGTGGATAGTGTATGTAGACATTGTACGTGGACATTGTATGTGGACATTGTATGTGGACATTGTATGTGGACATTGTATGTGGACATTGTATGTGGACATTATACATGGACATTGTATGTGGACATTGTATGTAGACATTGTATGTGGACATTGTACGTGGACATTGTACGTGGACATTGTACGTGGATATTGTATGTGGATATTGTACGTAAACTTTGTACGTGGACATTGTATGTGGACATTTTATGTGGATATTGTACATAGACATTGTATGTGGGCATTGTATGTGGAAATTGTACGTGAAAATTGCATGTGGACATTGTATGAGGACATTGTATGTGGACATTGTACATGGACATTGTACGTGAACATTGTATGTGGACATTGTACATAGACATTGTTATGTTGTCATTGTATGTAGACATTGTACGAGGACGTTGTACGTGGACATTGTATGTTGTCATTGTATGTAGACATTGTACGAGGACATTGTATGTGGCCATTGTATGTTGCCATTGTATGTAGACATTTTATGTGGACATTGTACGAGGACGTTGTACGTGGACATTGTATGTTGTCATTGTATGTAGACATTGTACGAGGATAGGCCCCTGCAACCTATGCGGCCGCAGTGGGCCCTGCACTTTCATAGGCCCCGCGCAATCTGTTTCGCATAGGGCCCCGCAATTGTTAGGGCCGGCCCTGGATGCAATCGCATTTTAAAAAAAAAAAGCATTAGAAAGTGACTTTGTTCCTGGCCGTATCAACTCAAAGTCTAGAGCGTACACATCTTAATTTATTTTCAAGAATCTATCACATAAGACGATGACAATGGTGCCCCTTTCCACAACTTCTTCATACTATTAAGCGATAGGAAAAATAGTAGCTCCCCCCATCCCCCAACTCTTCGGGAGAATCGCAAACATGCCAGAGCTTGTTTGAACGCCTTAAAAAAAAAAAAAAAAACAAAAAAGAGCCCATAGTGTCGGGAACAAAANAATCCAATGTTCTGTTGGGGTGTTGGAATCCAATGTTCTGTTGGGGTGTTGGAATCCAATGTTCTGTTGGGGTGTTGGAATCCAATGTTCTGTTGGGGTGTTGGAATCCAATGTTCTGTTGGGGTGTTGGAATCCAATGTTCTGTTGGGGTGTTGGAATCCAATGTTCTGTTGGGGTGTTGGAATCCAATGTTCTGTTGGGGTGTTGGAATCCAATGTTCTGTTGGGGTGTTGGAATCCAATGTTCTGTTGGGGTGTTGGAATCCAATGTTCTGTTGGGGTGTTGGAATCCAATGTTCTGTTGGGGTGTTGGAATCCAATGTTCTGTTGGGGTGTTGGAATCCAATGTTCTGTTGGGGTGTTGGAATCCAATGTTCTGTTGGGGTGTTGGAATCCAATGTTCTGTTGGGGTGTTGGAATCCAATGTTCTGTTGGGGTGTTGGAATCCAATGTTCTGTTGGGGTGTTGGAATCCAATGTTCTGTTGGGGTGTTGGAATCCAATGTTCTGTTGGGGTGTTGGAATCCAATGTTCTGTTGGGGTGTTGGAATCCAATGTTCTGTTGGGGTGTTGGAATCCAATGTTCTGTTGGGGTGTTGGAATCCAATGTTCTGTTGGGGTGTTGGAATCCAATGTTCTGTTGGGGTGTTGGAATCCAATGTTCTGTTGGGGTGTTGGAATCCAATGTTCTGTTGGGGTGTTGGAATCCAATGTTCTGTTGGGGTGTTGGAATCCAATGTTCTGTTGGGGTGTTGGAATCCAATGTTCTGTTGGGGTGTTGGAATCCAATGTTCTGTTGGGGTGTTGGAATCCAATGTTCTGTTGGGGTGTTGGAATCCAATGTTCTGTTGGGGTGTTGGAATCCAATGTTCTGTTGGGGTGTTGGAATCCAATGTTCTGTTGGGGTGTTGGAATCCAATGTTCTGTTGGGGTGTTGGAATCCAATGTTCTGTTGGGGTGTTGGAATCCACGTGGCTGATGTAAAGGGTAAAACCGGAGTCATGGGATGGCTTATTATGGTCAGCTTAGTCGAGATCGTTTACAATTTCTGCCACAAAATTTCTAGTTCACTTCATCAGTTTTAGAAGTGAGCAAAAACTTGGTGACATAGAACGATTCCGAGTATAGCAAAAACTCCCACTGAAATCCAAGACATTTAGGCTCATAAGGTAAAGGGTGACGTGGACATAGGGATGTAAGAAGTAACTGTAAACTAAAATTCAAATCTGGCCAAGGAGGAGCGAGATCACGTATTTTGCGTACAGCGTTGCCCTGAATACTTCCTGGTCCTGTCTCACACACCTTGCGGTGAAGTCGTGCGGAGGAGTGTGACGTGCTGGTGCAGAATGGAATGCCCGGCCATTATTTAAGCCCCATTCCTTCCAGTGGCAAGCCCCGGTCAACAATGCCTGCTAGTTACTGGTGGTCAATTAGCCCGGCAAACTAAGCCGTCGGCGGAGGTATAACGAAACGTGCCGTCGGCGATACGAATCTAGATTTAGCGGACGACTGGAGCAGACGCCAAAATTTAGTCGAGGTCATGGTCAATGTCAATCATCACATTCATTACGTCGTAATATAAAACTATAATAAATTAAATCATAAAGAAAAAAAAAAACAACAACTATATTTGATTTATTTTAGTTTACCCCATTAAAACAAAAGCCTTTTTTAAAACCCCCTTTTTTAAAACAGGAATCAGAGTCGTGGACCTTCTATGACCTACTAATCCACTTTCAATTTATCTGTTTCTTCTGGTTGGTCGATTAAGGAATGCGTGAACACTTCAGGAAAAAAAACAACAAAAAAAACGCTTCTTCTTTCTCTGCCACTAAGCACTGCCTTTTATACGTCGCCGATAACTTTCTTTGTCCACTTTGTTTTGATTTTAGTTTAACGACAGCGTAATTTCTTTATCTCAGCTTTTAATTAAGTCAATCTAATTAACTTGGCTTCACCAGGTAAACGGCAAAAGCTTGTCCCAACATCCATGTCCTACTTTCTTGTTGTATAAGCACGATTAAAACTGGACGGTCACCAACAACATTGACCTACTTTCTTGTTGTATACGCACGATAAAAACTGCAGGGGTCACCAACAACATTGTCCTACTTTTAAGTCGTGTATGCAAGATAAGAACTTTGGAGTATTCAGTGCTCTTAGAGCACAGACGACAAAACTCCGTTTCCTTTTTAGCCATGACTCTGCCTCTTTAATAAATCCAAGTGACAGCGGAGCACAAGTTTTTATGTTTTTTTTTAAAATAAAAATGCACCCGCGACTCCGATGTATTCACAAAAAAATCTTTTTTAAAAGGATTTTTTTGTTAAAAGAAAAAGCATAAAAATGATGTCTTTCCGGAATAATTTAATTTATTATAATTTTACATTATGATATATTGAATGGGACGTTGGACAGTGGAAACCCTTTAGCAAGCCTTATATTTCCCCGTTGAGAATTCTTTAAAGCGAACCTCTTGCCTTTCTCAACGCTAAGTCCAGTTTCTTTCTTTCTTCTATTGCTTTATAATAAATAAGATGTGAGCACAACCCCCCCCCGCCCGCCCCCCCCCCGCTCCCCTAGAGGGGTCGAGATGTAAATGGAAGCATCAGATTTGAAGATAGCGATTCATATTTTCTTTCTTTCTTCTATTGCTTTATAATAAAAAAGATGTGAGCACAACCCCCCCCCCGCCCGCCCCCCCCCCCGCTCCCCTAGAGGGGTCGAGATGTAAATGGAAGCATCAGATTTGAAGATAGCGATTCATATTGAAAATTGAATTAAAGCCTAAATTTAAGTTGACCTTTTATTTCAGCAAGCGACACCGCCAAGTTTGGGAACCCAGGCTTCAGATCAAATTGAAGTCGGTGGTTCGATCCTGATTTTCACTAACCGACTACTTGTCAAGACCATTTGACAAAGTGAATCCCCCACTGTGTTCTTAAGGAGAAACGGGTTTTCTCACGCCGTTCAAAGGTTGTAAAATTGTTGGGAAAATCCCCCCCCCCCCAATACTTTCGAAATAAAAATGTTGGGAAAATCCCCCCCCCCCCCCACTACTTTTGAAATAGATGAATTTTGAAAATAAATCTGTCATACCCAGTGCTTTAGGCGTAAATAAAGGCGACTCTATTGAAATATATAAAACTCTTTGGTGTACTTTGAAAACAGAAATTCCAAGACATCTGGTCATGGTGCGGTCCATGGCGCTACGGTGAGGGCTAAGTGTCAGAGCCAGGCGTGCAAAGAGTTTTACTTGAGTTTGGAGATGTATTCGAGTACAGCCATTTTAAAAGATTTCCGTACACGTAGAGTTGGTAACGTCGTTGATTAATACAAGCAGAATAGGTAACTGATTATTACAAGCAGAATTGGTAACTGATTATTATAAGCAGAATTGGTAACTGATTATTACAAGCAGAATTGGTAACTGATTATTACAAGCAGAATTGGTAACTGATTATTACAAGCAGAATAGGTAACTGATTATTACAAGCAGAATAGGTAACTGATTATTACAGGCAGAATAGGTAACTGATTATTACAGGCAGAATAGGTAACTGATTATTACAAGCAGAATAGGTAACTGATTATTACAAGCAGAATTGCTAATGTTGTTGATTATTACAAGTAGAATAGGTAACTGATTATTACAAGCAGAATTGGTAATGTCGTTGATTATTACAAGCAGAAAAGGTAACTGATTATTACAAGCAGATTGGTAATGTCGTTGATTATTACAAGCAGAATAGGTAACTGATTATTACAAGCAGAATAGGTAACGTCGTTGATTATTACAAGCAGAATGGGTAACTGATTATTACAAGCAGAATTGGTAATGCCGTTGATAATTACAAGCAGAATTGGTAATTTCGTTGATTATTACAAGTAGAATTGGTAATGTCGTTGATTATTACAAGTAGAATTGGTAATGTCGTTGATTATTACAAGTATAATTGGTAATGTCGTTGAATATTACAAGGAGAATTGGTAATGTCGTTGATTATTACAAGTAGAATTGGTAATGTCGTTGATTATTACAAGTAGAATTGGTAGCGTCGTTGATTATTACAAGTAGAATTGGTAATGTCGTTGATTATTACAAGTAGAATTGGTAATGTCGTTGATTATTACAAGTAGAATTGGTAATGTCGTTGATTATTACAAGTAGAATTGGTAATGTCGTTGATTATTACAAGTAGAATTGGTAATGTCGTTGATTCTTACAAGTAGAATTGGTAATGTCGTTGATTATTACAAGTAGAATTGGTAATGTCGTTGAGTATTACAAGCAGAATTGGTAATGTCGTTGATTATTTGACAGGTTTGTAAAAATTGCCCCATGACCGAACTTCTTGCAATAAATTTTGCCATGGAGAAGCTAGAGCTCCCAATGAGATAATTAGAGAATTCGAACAAAAGAGTCAACCGCATGGGAATCCTCGTGTTAGTTACTGGATCAACATTTAACGATGGCACATTTTTTTTTTCAAAGTGACTGATAGAAAGTGGTTGAGAACCCCCGAAACAAAGCTTCTTGACGGAAACAGAGGAACTCATTTATCCATCCCTTCATGCAACACGCAAGGTGTTAAAAAAAATTGTGACATTTATCTGCCACTTGGACGTAATAAAACATTCAGTTGGCGGCCATAATTTAAAGTGCACGAGGGTCAGCGCGTGATACTAGATTACGTAGATAATTTAATATCCTGCGCATTATCCAGAGTTTTAGCATTGTAGCCTGTTCAAAATGAACGCAGAGAGACAGGCGGACAGCACGGCAGCTGAATGGCACATTTACATAAAAAACTTTTGAAAGAGTTGGTCGAAACGGCGTGCTGCTGGTGGGTAAGGGGTGTTGCTAGTGTGTAAGAGGGTGTTGCTAGTGTGTAAGAGGGTGTTGCTAGTGTGTAAGGGGGTGTTGCTAGTGTGTAAGGGGATGTTGCTAGTGTGTAAGGGGGTGCTGCTAGTGTGTAAAAGGGTGCTGCTAGTGTGTAAGAGGGTGTTGCTAGTGTGTAAGAGGGTGTTGCTAGTGTGTAAGAGGGTATTGCTAGTGTGTAAGGGGTGTAGTCGGTGTTTATGGGGCTGTTGCTGGTATGTTGCTAGTGTTTCAGGGGTCTAGCTGGTGTGTAAGGGGTGCTGCTGGTGTGTTGCTGGTGTTCAAGGGCTGAAGCTGGCGTGTCCATAGTGTTGTCTGAGCGTGCTAAGTATGGACGGGATTGGTTGCTGGTCAACGTTCTTGGGGTCAGGGCAAACATAACAATCGCCCGCTTTCAAATGCCCTTTCCCTAACCCGAAAGAACCCATTTTGGGTGAGAATGTTTGTCATCCTAAAATATGGCATGCGGCCACTGTAAATTGGTAAGCTGGAGAGATTTTCATTTTTAATGCTAGACGAGCTTTCTGGCATTCCGGGTTTCTCAAAACTGACTTAAACACTGTTTTCGCAGCTGGCCACTGAAACATTCCTAAGTACCTAGAAAGGTAACTGAATAGTTATTATAGCTGTGGCTGGGCGGGCTCGGCTTAAGCCAGTGGGTAAGCATTTCTATATCCCATGACGTGTGCTAGAACTCGTATTCATTGTAGTTGCAAAGGGGGGGGGGGGGTACTGGTTATTGGGCACTTCCCCAGGCAGACATTGTCTTGGAGTGAACGCCGCCGCCACGCCCCTCTGTTTCTCTTTCTTACTTTCGTGTACTGTTTGGTGCACATGTCCAGTCCAAGGCAGCTGCAGATGACTTCGAGTACAGTGAACCAATTGTACGCCGTGTGAACACTTACAACTACCTGTCTGGGGACGAGCGAACTTTTGCGCCGGGAAAAAAGGCACAGGGGAAAAAAGTGACAAGTTTTCATAGGAAAAAAGTTACAGGGAAAAAAAGTGACAAGTTTTCATAGGAAAAAAGTTACAGGGAAAAAAAGTGACAAGTTTTCGTAGGAAAAAAGGCACAGGGGAAAAAAGTGACAAGTTTTCGTAGGAAAAAAGGCACAGGGAAAAAAAGTGACAAGTTTTCCTAGGAAAAAAGGCACAGGGGAAAAAAGTGACAAGTTTTCCTAGGAAAAAAGGCACAGGGGAAAAAAGTGA
>CAXITT010000543.1:334540-360518 GCA_964033795.1 Lymnaea stagnalis | reverse complement strand
TCCTGCCGAACACATGATCGAATCATGAATACATCATAGCTGTCTTCCTGCCGAACACATGATCGAATCATGAATACATCATAGCTGTCTTCCTGCCGAACACATGATCGAATCATGAATACATCATAGAATTAAATGATTCAATGTGTGATTATAAGATGTAGAGATAACACAAATGTTTTTGTTTTACGGAAATGTTTTGCGTCATAAATCTGCGGTGTAAAAGTGAGTGGGGGCATTAGAATATTACTATTATTCAGGGACGGTGGCGTACAGATTGGGGGGTGGGGGGTGGGGGAAGGAGGCACAAATTGGGATTCTAGTAAAGTGCGTTACTTGAATGTATGTTTTATCGAGTAACTTTAGTAGATGGGACGTCCACGCATTGCTAGTTTTCACATAAAACATGATTATCATTTCGGGACACGACAGTATTGCAGATGGTGGCTTCAGTAGCACTAGAGGAGCGAGTCGATTAAACTACTGTACTCGTGGGGCCTCGCCGGTCCACTGTTTGTTGTTGTGTGAGTACAGATCACGAGGGCAGCCCCGAGGGCGGGATAGTTTCATCTCTGCTCAAAATAACGAGCACGGGGCGCTGATAATCGATAGAACGCCTCCTTATTGGAGGGGGCGACAGAACCGAGGGCGGCGAGGGTGGTATACTCGTTACTTTATATGAGAAGGCGAGGCAGGTCCGGGGGGGGGGAGGAGTGAGAGAACGAGACAGAGAGATGAAGAAAGAAAGACAGAAAGAAAGAAGGAGAGGGCTATAGAGAGGAGGGAAAGAGTGGAGGAGGGAGAGAGGGAGGAGAAGGGAGAGAGGGAGGAGAAGGGAGAGAGGGGGAGCAGGGAGGATAAGGGAGAGAGGGAGGAGAAGGGAGAGAGGGGGAGAGAGGAAGGAGAGAGAGGAGGGATAGAGAGAGGTAGGAGAAGAGAGAGAGAGAGAAAGAGAGCGATAAAGAAAAGAAGAGGGAGCGAGAACAAACAAGATGGGGCTAGAAAGACGGAGGTGGGTTGGCCGAAATTCTGTTATTAAACAAACAAACAAAAGTTGCGCATTTGGAAATTTGAGATCCAAGTTTAAATGGTTATTAAAAAAGAAAAAAATTGTTTACATGTTCATGAGTGACGTCACCTTCAGTGGGCATACCTTGGGCGTGGGTCAGAATCCTAAGTATACTCGTAATGAGATACCAGCTTCATAAATGTTAAACGGACTCTACTCATGACAGGCCCAGATCTACCATTATAAGATTCAGCGTCAGAGCAAGACAATCGGTCTGTTGGAAACATGCCGCAAACGAATTCTTCTCTGATGAGTGGCTAAGCATGAAGCTCTGCTCTATGACTTGTTGCAGACCACCACTATCAATACGTCACACATAATCGAACTCAATAAGGGATTACAATTGCATTCTCTGCCTTACGTAACACTCCACTTATGTTTTCTGTAACGCACGGAACAGGAGAACACAACACAATAGTAACTACGAGCAACATCGTTTAAATCAACTTCAAGTTATTGGGATGAATGTGCCTGGCTTTTGGCTAAAGAAATGGTCCATGTCCGGTGGTCGATGTCCGGTTCTATAGTTGTCACTGCTACACGGGTAACCGAACGACGGCCAGGTGGGCCGAGGTTAAGGATCCCTGGCGGGCCGGATCTGATCCCCGCGCCATAGTGTGGGGACTCCCTATTTTACAGAGAGGCAGGTGATCGGGGGAGGGGTGGGATGAGGCTAGAATAGGATATATATATATCCGTTGAGCAAGTTTGGGCAAATATGACTTTGTCTTCTTAAAGTCATGACTTTGTCTTCTTACTTAAAGTCATTTATTGGAGCGCCGTGGCAGGGCGCATTAAAGAAAGTGATGAACTTCATCAATCGGAAACGACAGGTCTTGTTACAGGTGCAGGTACGTCTCTAGATTAACTTGTGGAATCGTTGACTTTACGCGAGCCTTACGTTGCCGGTCCTGCCAGTCAGCGAGCCTTACGTTGCCGGTCCTGCCAGTCAGCGAGCCTTACGTTGCCGGTCCTGCCAGTCAGCGAGCCTTACGTTGCCGGTCCTGCCAGTCAGCGAGCCTTAGGTTGCCGGTCCTGCCAGTCAGCGAGCCTTACGTTGCCGGTCCTGCCAGTCCGCGCAACATGAATTTTAATGGTCAAATTAAAAAAAAATAATGTTACAAAATGAATTAATCAACCTGGAAAAGGTCCCTGGTGCAATTTCAAAATTTATCGACCGGTCTGCCAAACTTAACAGTTTAAAAGAAAAACCGCTTGTATATGAGGTATTCTAGGCAGCTCATTATATATAGTATGTGTGTTTTTCTATTTAAAAATAAGCGTCTGGACGTAAGCCTCTCTCCTATGGAATTAGTTCATGAATAATAGAGTAACGAAAACAAGCAAAAGGGTGGTAGAGTAGAATGTCCAAAGCCAACGTAAGGTTCCTTCAGTTCAGAGAGGAAGTGATGTGGGAGGAAGAAGATGGAATATGTAGGTTCAATGGCACGCGGGGCGCCGAGCACCCCTGGAGGCGAGAGTGAACTCGGCTCAAACAATTACCCAGATCCTTTGTCAACGGTAATTGCCCCACCGATCAGGCTCAATCGTGCCGGGCATTAGGGCGTATGACGTAAATCTCGGCCTCACTGTCCTGGGTAGGGCCGTGGAAGGGGGGGGGGAGGGGGGATCCGTGGGGTAGCGCTTAAAGGAGATTATCAACCTTGGCGAGCCGTTCAACATGTTGGTATTAACACAGGATTCATATGGGAAACACTTTTTTTTGTAAACATCAATATCCTCATAATGTTTAACCGGGGATGCTTGTCATGAGAAATTGATCATTTCAAATGTTGATAGGCGGGTGAGAAAGGTGAACAGACAAGTAAAAATGTTTTATGATCGTATAATATACTGGCCAACAGAGACAACTTTAAAATTGTTGAGATATTTATTTGTTCTTACCCTTTTCTGCACAAAAAGACTAACAAACAAAAACGAATAATATTGGAGCCTCGATCTGAATCTAACCTCCTATTTCTGTTAGACACGCCCATCTCTCTTCCACCCACTTCTATTACACTCTTCTATCTCGGTTCCAATCACTTCTATTACACTCTTCGATCTCGGTTCCACCCACTTCTATTACACTCTTCCATCTCGGTTCCAAACACTTCTATTACACTCTTCTATCTCGGTTCCCTATCTCGGTTCTAATCACTTCTATTACACTCTTCTATCTCGGTTCCACCCACTTCTATTACACTCTTCCATCTCGGTTCCAAACACTTCTATTACACTCTTCTATCTCGGTTCCAAACACTTCTATTACACTCTTCTATCTCGGTTCCACCCACTTCTATTACACTCTTCTATCTCGGTTCCACCCACTTCTATTACACTCTTCCATCTCGGTTCCAAACACTTCTATTACACTCTTCTATCTCGGTTCCAAGCACTTCTATTACACTCTTCTATCTCGGTTCCAAACACTTCGATTACACTCTTCCATCTTGGCGAGACTTACTTTGCCGGTCCTTCCATCTCTATTCCAATGATTTCTGTTACACTCTTCCACTCTCAATTCTCTTATTACACACTTCCATCTCGTTTCCACCCTCCCCCATGTCTTCCTCTCCAATGCTTTCGTTTCAATTATCTTTTGATTTTCAACAGTTTCCAATCAACAAATATTTCTTTGCATGCTATTTTCTTCCCCTCCACGAGCCTGCATTCACACTGTCTCCCATTAAGCTCTTTTCGTTCACTTCAGCCCCCCTACCCCTCCAACCCCCCACCAACAACCGAACCTCGCAGACCTCGTTAGAGATTGGTCATCGTTTAAATAGACCCCGTGACATCGGAGCCATCACAAACCAGGGATGGATTTATATCCACATGGTGGATGGGGATCGATCGGACCCCCCTCCCTGACCCCAGACCCGGTTCTCTTTCCCATCCTGTAAGCTCGCTAATCATCTCCTCCGTAATGTCGCCATAACCTCCCCCCCCCCTCCACACACACACACACACAAGCAGCATGTCGTGTAAAATAAAAGGATAGAATTGACGCAGTCAAATACAAGTTTAAAGATGTCTGATTTTAAAACTTCCCCAGTTATTCAAGACAGTATAGTTTCAAGTCAGTATAGTCTCAACTCAGTATAGTCTCAAATCAGTATAATCTCATTCAGTATAGTCTCAAATCAGCATAGTCTCAACCCATTACAGTCTCAACCCAGTACAATCTCAAGTCAGTATAGTCTCAACTCAGTATAGTCTCAACTCAGTAGAGTCTCAACTCAGTACAGTCTCAACTCAGTACAGTCTCAACTCAGTACAGTCTCAACTCAGTACAGTCTCAAGTCAGTATAATCTCAACTCAGTACAGTCTCAAGTCAGTACAGTCTCAAGTCAGTACAGTCTCAACTCAGTACAGTCTCAAGTCAGTATAGTCTCAACTCAGTATAGTCTCAACTCAGTATAGTCTCAAGCCAGTATAGTCTCAAGCCAGTATAGTCTCAACCCAGTATAGTCTCAATTCAGTATTGTCTCATGCCAGTATAGTCTCAAGTCAGTATAGTCTCAAATCAGCATAGTCTCAACTCAGTACAGTCTCAAGCCAGTATAGTTTGAATACAGTATGGTTCAGTAAATCCAGTAGTCAATAGTCTCGAGTCAGTAGTCAATAGTCTCGAGTCAGTGGTCCGAAGTCAGCCACCCCGAGTACAACGGCGAAATGTTAAGAAATCGTTCATCTTGGATCACTTAGTTCTACACCATCAGTCATCTTTACATGTAGATTAGCCCAACTCTGTGCTTCCAGACAGTGCCACGTTCCAGCAAGCCAGTCTCCGTGTAAAATATTGGATTTTAAAAGAAGCTTCTGCTTTTTTTTCATTTTGATGTTGTTGTTGTTGTTGTTGAAACAAATGTATTTGATGTTTTCATCAAGTGGAGTCGTTGCCTGGAGTTGAGACACTAGCAGCTCGGAGCCGCGAAACGATTCAATCGCTATTGCTTTTTACCCACTTTCTCTTCAAATTTCGTTAACCGACTCCATGAATTGCCATGACAGCAATATTACTGGCACTTTTTTTGTTTTATTTGTTTTTCACAATATTTCAACGTCTGTCCATTTTTCTATTCTCGTTTATTGTGGTTGTCTTATTTGTAGACTCAGTTATTTCTAGTATTCTTAAAGGCAAGAAGAGTGTGTTTTTTTCATCTGAAGGATGGATTTAGTCGAAACGTTTAACTTTTTTTTTTTTTTTTTTTTTTTTTTTTTTTTTTTATATTGCTTCTTTTTTTTTTTTTTTTTTTTTTTTTTTGGTTTTTTTTTTTTTGATTTTTTTTTCTTTTTTTTTTTTTTTTTTTTTTGTCTTCATTTGATAAAGCTTCGCCACGTTTTTTTTTTTCTTTTGGTACGGACTGTAAGTTTGTGGCTTATCATCTTGGCGCATAACAGGTAACGTCTCGAGGACTTGTACCAGGTAGAACGTGGGGACTAAACCCTTGAGCATAAAAGTCTCGTCAGTTGTCTTAACGAATTGATCCGCGGCATATTTCAAAGCCGGCCAAAGTATCGACCAGTTAATCGGGCGAAGACAAGGGTGAAAACTGTTCCTTTAGGGGAAGACAAACGTTTAAAAAAAAAAATGGTATAGTTATAGACCCGGAGTTATATGCCCGTGGAAGTTGGGGGAGGGAGGGGGGGGCACCGACATGCATGATAAGTGGGGCGCATCATCTGTTCTGATGCCTGTGGTATTTGATGGAGAGTGTCCTATAAAAAGCCCGCATAAGTTGACAGATGAGCTGAAAATAGCACGTGTGACGTGTGTGGGGGGCCGGATTACGCCTCAGAGTTGTGTGGGGTCGATACGAGTTACCAGCCCATTTCTAAACCGGAAGTGTGTGTGTGTGTGTGTGTGTGAGGGGAGGGGGCTGTCCTACGGATTCAAGTATTTAAACAAGGACCTCCCTGCGTCTATCCTTAAACAACCAATAATTAAATCCGAATAATAATTATATATATTCGATGGCTATTCCGCAACAAATTGGTGTTTATTTTTAAAACACTTTTATATCTGCCATTAGAACTTTTTTCTTATAGTCAAAAATCTATTCAGTACCTTATTTCGAGTAACTCTTCGTGAAGTAAACACTTGGTTCGATAACTATGGCAAATTATAGTTTAAGACTGTTAAAAATGTAAATATTTCACATTGAAGGGTACGTTTCCAAGTATTACTGTTACGGAAACATAAATGTGTCAAACATAGTGTCAACGTGTTTTATTCGTGCAAGTGCAATAACCTTCAGGAATGTACACACAATAAAAGGTGAATAAAAAATATAAAAAATTTGAAACAAAGTGACTATTACCTAAAGCTGTGACAAATCTACCGAGGGGTGATCATTAGGTCTAGAAAAATAAGCAGTTATATATTTCAACGTAAAAATAATAATAATAATAATAATACTTCTGAAATGGAGGAAACAGGTTCTTCTGGAAATGTGGCCAAAAAAATGTGTTCATGAACATGTCTTTGATTAGTCACTGACGCAATCTAAAAAAAGCATATTAATGTTGAGCGCATATTTTTGTTGTTTATCTATGTGCCAATGGTGGGTTGAAGAACAAAACAACGGGCATGGAGAAAATAACCTGCACAGCCAACTAACACAGGTTTGACCATTTCTATGTTATATCCCTTTTGATGGCGACGATGTTGGGACATTTCCCGTTGACCTTAAAACCCAGTTTCCCTTGTAAACAACTATTTCGTCAATTTTAAAAGAGCCCCCAGTAAAAATTGTAAGATAATTCAAATATTGAAAATCTCATGGGTACAAAATATATTTAAGGTTTTTATTTGTTCGTGTGTCGTTCGTCAGTCGGGAGTCGACCATGACCACTTTAATCATCAGATTTGTGCTAGTTCTGTCTGTGGGTGCGCAGATGGCTCATGAGGCCGATTCTAGCACAAAATTTTCTAGTGCAGTAGGTGTAGGGGAATGATGGGGCATCTCCGAGAGCAGATTCAGATCTGGCCCTCGTGGCATGTCTCTTGCGCTCTGCAGCCGCTGTTCTGCTAACTTCATGCTGCATGGAGTTTCTGTGTAAAGTGGAACGCCATTTCCCTCCCACGTGTCTGGGTTTATTTCGAACGTTTTCATTTTTTTTGTTGTTGTTGTTTTTGTTGTTGTTCGAGTACAAAATAAGCGAAGAGCAAGAACACGTCGACTTTTCGAAATGCCGCGCCATTACTAGAGGTACGTCGTCCTTAAATCAAGTCGACATCTAATGCCACGCCACTCCAGAACACGTCATTCCACGCCATGCCATTCCTAGAGGCAGATCGTCTTTAAATCAAGAACACGTCGACATTTAATGTCCTGATATTCCTGGAGGTAGTGCGTCTCTAAATCGGGTACGGCTCGCCCGTAGCGCTCATTTCAAGGTTTGAATCAATACTACTTACTACGCTGTTATCACCAACTGTTCAAAACGTTGACACACACCACCCGTAGCACAGTAGCACCTGTCAATGCCATCTCCCTCAGCCAAGTGCGTGAAGCTGCGGCGTTTTGTGCCGTCATGGTGGTGCTGGTGGTGGTGCTGGTGCTGGTGATGAACGTACACCACCGCCCGCTTGTACAACAAGAGAAAATTGAGTCTCAGCAGACGTGGAAATTGATTGAAGATAACTCCTCGGAGGCGTGGACTAGTTATTTATTTTTTAATACTTTTTTTTAATGTCGTAAATTCTGTTCAGTTGTCAAACGTAGAATACTGCTAATTAAATTAGGTTGGGTTTAGAGCAGGGTTGTCAAACGAGCCGAGCCGCCTTCTACCGGTGAAGATTACTGTGTCTGCCAATCGGGATTCAGAGCGGTATTTTGAGTCAAGGACAAATGGATTCTAGATCAATTTTTCCAGGTCTTGAATAAAGATCATTTGCCGTAAATTTGTTATCGTGTTTCCGTCACACTGTGTTCATGGAATTCATAAAACGCCCGACTTCATGTCGGTGGATGTTGCATTCGAATATTGCGAAAAATTTGTATTAAAGCTGCGAGATAGCGCCTATTTTCTACACGTGGCCCTTCCATTTCGTCCTGTTAGGGATTCTTGGATGTGAAGACTTTAAACCTCTGCTTATAAGCTACTGTATATTTTTTTTTAAAGAAAACTAGGCTGAAAACCATTAACCTCATCTCCAGACAGTGAAAGTCGACCTTATTATTGTCAGTTATTGATCTCCAGTAGTGAGTTGAAATGTCTGGCTTCTGTACACTTTTAAAAAAAAAAATACTAAAAAAACCTACTTTAGACAAAGGACGTTCTGTATAGTGTAGAAGAACGTTTCCCGACTATATAGACGGATCAAGTTAAGCTGGCTGACCCTCTCACTCAAAGATACAATTGAATGACTTCAAGTGTTCTTTCTTCTTCCACATTTTCAAAGGAAACACTTAAATAATTGAAATGAACTAAAGGGTCATCCACATTTCCTATCTCCCTGCAAACCACCCACCTCCTTTTTCTTTTTCAAACCACTGTTACTGCTATAGCCCAGCCCCGCGTGTAGAATGAGATGACCCCAATTTCGGTTTAACGCGGAGTTGTATCGTAGAGCTATCCCCCCTTTTGTTTTTTGTAACTGCCAACATCAATTTAGTTGTCACTGTGGTGGCGACTCATCGGTCAAACACGGCCTCTCTTGAAATTACTAGAAGGTTCTTAATAGAGATGGATAATTCTCAATTGCCATGCTTAAGGTTCGATTCCAGAAACGTCTCTCTCCCCACCCCTCTTCAGACTATAAACAAGGCAGACGTACCATAGATACAAGACAAGAGACCCACGACTACTACGAGACTTAAAAGACCAGATTTTCAATGTGGGTGTGTGTGTATACTAGTGTGTGTGTGTATTAATGTCATTACCGTGCTATAACCACACGCATCCAAATGCTGTAAGATAATAGAGTTTTTAGTTCAGTATATTTGATTTTGTACTTTACACACATTTTTTTATAAAAAAATGATAATTGTTAACACCACTAGCTTCGGTATCGTTGTTTTTTTTTTCTTTCTTTGCAGACTGGTTTTCAGTCCTTTGTTACATGTCTAACCAGCTAAATCTTAACACAGATTAAATTTGTTCCCTCTTAAAACGATAATTAACAGTTACATTCTTACAGTTTTTTTTTTTTTTTATATTTTTTTTTTGGAAACTCTTATCATATTTAATTCAAATGAAAGGGTTAAGTGATGTTATATATATATATATATATATGTGTGTGTGTGTAATATACAAACCACGAATCACCCCCATGTGTCGGATCTATATAGCACACCCTGTATATCAACTCTATGTAGCTCACCCTGTATGTCAACTTTACGTAGCACACCCTGTATGGCAACTCTATATAGCTCACCCTGTAAGCCAAATGTCAAATCTGTATAGCACACCCTGTATGTCAACTCTATATAGTTCACCCTGTATGTCAACTCTATATAGTTCACCCTGTATGTCAACTCTATATAGCACACCCTGTATGTCAACTCTATATAGCACACCCTGTATGTCAACTCTATATAGCACACCCTGTATGTCAACTCTATATAGCACTCCCTGTATGTCAACTCTATATAGCTCACCCTGTATGTCAAATGTCAAATCGGTATAGCACAAACTGTATGTCAACTCTATATAGCACACCCTGTATGTCAACTCTATATAGCACCCCCTGTATGTCAACTCTATATAGCAAACCCTGTATGGCAACTCTATATAACTCACCCTGTAATCCAAATGTCAAATCTGTATAGCACAAACTGTATGTCAACTCTATATAGCACACCTTGTATGTCAACTCTATATAGCACACCCTGTACGTCAACTCTATATAGCACACCCTGTATGTCAACTCTATATAGCTCACCCTGTATGTCAACTTTACGTAGCACACCCTGTAGGTCAAATGTCAAATCTGTATTGCACAAACTGTATGTCAACTCTATATAGCAGACGTTGTATGTCAACTCTATATAGCACACCCTGTATGTCAACTCTATATAGCTCACCCTGTATGTCAACTTTACGTAGCACACCCTGTAGGTCAAATGTCAAATCTGTATTGCACAAACTGTATGTCAACTCTATATAGCAGACGTTGTATGTCAACTCTATATAGCCCAACCCTGTGTCGATTCTATATAGTACACCCTGGTTGTCAACTCTATATCGCACGACCTGTATGCGAATTTTACATAGCACACCCTATATGTCAACGCCATTTATCCCTATCCCTTGCCAACCCTGTGCTGTATTTTAACGCTATTACATTATTGTCTCACATGCTAAAAATCCCATAAAAGTGATAATTCAAGTCAGTTGTTTTTGACCACAACTTAACAAATGTCGACAGTCAAATGGGTGCCCCCGAGAGCTCATGTCCAAAAATACGTCTAGACAAACTTGCTGTCTAGAGATGGGGTGTGTGTGGAATCTTAGACCGCGCATCGAAAGACCGAAGGGAGATACAGGAGACACGATGATCAAATCAAGGCGAGACGTGAAATCGCCTCCAATCGATGGACACCAGGAAGCCAAATCCTTGGACGGTATTAGCAGAGTCCGTTACGAATAGCTGAATGTTAAGAGTGAAACCAAAGTGGGTCGTGGTGATACAGTGGTCAACTAAGTCGGAGGTTGATCATTACAAGCCACTGTACTCACCTCAACGGACAACAGAGAGAAAGATAAAAAAAGAATTCTAAGCCTCATGGTAAAAGAAATCTCTTGGGCAAGACACTTACATCATATTGTGATCAGACACATCACATTGTGACCATACACATCATATTGTGACCAGATACTTACATCATATTGTGACCAGATACTTACATCATATTGTGACCTGACACTTACATCATATTGTGACCAGACACATCACAACGTGACCAAAACATCATAATGTGACCAGATACTTACATCATATTGTGACCAGACACATCACATTGTGACCAAAACATCATATTGTGACCAGATAATTATATCATATGGTGACCAGACACATCATATTGTGACCAGACACATCATATTGTGACCAGACACTTACATTATATTGTGACCAGACACTTACATCAACCAAATAGACCATGTATGTATTTGTAAAAAATTCAGGCGATCTCTCCAAGACGTACGTGTTAAGAGGGGAGCTGATATTGCCTCAGATCATCATCTTCTTGTGGCCAGGATGAAATTAAAACTAAAGAGACATTATACCGAGCAAACAGCATACAGGACTCGGTATAATACCTCCCTCCTGAAGGACCAAGCCAAAAAGGAAGAATTCAGAATCTCACTATTCAATAAGTTCCAAGTCCTACAAGAAATACTTGAAGATGAAACCACCGAAGGAAAGTGGCAAAGCATGAAAGAAACAGTCCAGTCAACATGTCAAGAAGTGCTAGGAAACAGGAAAAAGGCACACAAAGAATGGATGACAGCAGGTACGCTGAATAAAATAGAAGAAAGGAAAAGAAAGAAATCAGAAGTGAATAACAGCCGCACCCGAGCACAGAAAAACAAGTCCCAGAAGGAGTATGCAGATGCAAATAAGGAAGTTAAGAAAAGCATCAAGAGAGACAAGAAGGAATTTGTTGATAATCTTGCTAAAGAAGCAGAGGATGCAGCTCACCAGGGGAACATGAGGGAACTGTTTGATACCATTAAGACGCTGTCAGGGAAATTTAGCAAGGTAGAGAGACCAGTGAAGGACAAAATGGGAAACACCATACCAAGTGAGGAGCAACAGAGAGGGAGATGGAAGGAGCACTTTGAAGAGCTCCTGAACAGGCCTGAACCAAGAAATCCACCAGATATCCAACCAGCCGATAATGACCTGCTAATTGACTGTAATAGTCCCACCAAAGAAGAGATTAGCAGGGCCATTAAACAACTCAGAAATGGAAAGGCTGCGGGACCTGATGGCATCCCAGCAGAGGCACTGAAGGCGGACCTGGAAACCAGTGTGGAAATGCTACACCCTCTGTTTATGAAGATATGGGAAGAGGAGCAAGTTCCTTCCGATTGGAAAGAGGGATACCTTATCAAGATCCCAAAGAAGGGAGACTTAAGCTCCTGCTCGAACTACAGAGGGATCACCCTGCTGTCCATCCCAGGAAAGGTTTTCAACCGTGTACTACTTAACAGGATGAAAAACTCTGTAGACCCTCTGTTGCGGGACGAACAAGCCGGCTTTCGCACCAACAGATCCTGCACGGACCAGATAGTGACACTGCGCATCATTCTAGAGCAGTCACTAGAGTGGAACTCGCCGCTACAGAAGATTACTGATATAATCAGAAACATGTACGAAGGGATAAACTGCCGAGTTATCCATGGCCAGCAGTTGACAGATGCTTTCCAGGTGAAGACTGGTGTGAGACAAGGTTGCTTGCTGTCACCATTCCTCTTCCTGTTAGCCATTGACTGGGTGATGAAAACATCTACACAGCAGAAAAGAAATGGCATCCAATGGACCTTGTGGGATCAACTGGATGATCTTGACTTTGCTGATGATCTTGCACTTCTTGCACATACCCAACAACAGATGCAGGAGAAAACAAACATTGTCGCAGCCACTTCTGCTAGCATGGGTCTCAACATTCACAAAGGGAAGAGTAAAATCCTCAAGGTTAATGCCACCAGTACATCACCCATTATGCTTGAAGGAGAAGCCCTTGAGGAGGTGGACAGTTTTGTTTACCTTGGCAGCATGGTAGATAAACAAGGTGGTACAGATGCGGACGTCAAAATAAGGATAGGAAAAGCAAGAGCAGCCTTCCAACAACTCAAGAATGTTTGGGTCTCTAACAACTTAGGCAGCAAGTTAAAATTAAGGATTTTTAACGCTATGGTAAAACCTGTGCTGCTATATGGAGCCGAGACATGGAGAACAACGGCCGTAAACCTGACCAGAATCCAGTCCTTCATCAACAACTGTCTAAGAAGGATTCTCAGAATTCACTGGCCAGACAAAATCAGCAACCAGGAACTGTGGCAGCGGACAAAACAGAAACCCATTGAGGAAGAGATTCTCCAGAAGCGGTGGAGGTGGATTGGTCATACACTAAGAAAACCTGCTTCTAACACAACAAAGCAATCCCTGAAATGGAACCCACAGGGTAAGCGGAAAAGAGGCCGTCCAAGAAACACTTGGCGCCGAGAATTGGAGACAGACATCAAGAAAATTGGCCATGAATGGAAGATCCTGGAGAAGCTGGCCCAGGATAGAGATGCCTGGAGGTCTCTCGTAGGTGGCCTATGCCCTTGGAGGAACCGCAGACGCCGACGATGATCGGTAGATGCCCCTCATGGACGAGAAGGCTCAACAGACACTTACATCATATTGTGACCAGACACTTACATTATATTGTGACCAGACACTTAAATTATATTGTGACCAGACACTTACATTATATTGTGATCAGACACATAAAACGGTGATCAGACGTCATAAGGTGATCAGACACACCATCTGGTGATTAGACACATCAAATGGTGATCAGACGTTCACTCACCAATCAACCGAGGCCAAAGGCATAAGTATTGCAAAATGAACCTATTATTTTTGTTTCGATTTTTTTTTTAAAAGACTCATTATTCATTTAACAACTTGAGACAAACCTCTGCAAAGCAAGTGGAGGGTCCGCGGGATTTTGCACCATAATTGTTTACAACGCTGATGGTTGGGAGCTGGTTTAGACCATCTGCAAACTGTTGGAAAATCGTACATATTCCAATCTCTAGCTGTTCATTCACGACCACTTGTAAAACATTGTATTGGTCAATGGCTATTAGGTTTCTTGTCTTACTTTAAACCAGCGGTCTTCAACCTGTGGGTCGCGACCCCTTTTGGGGGTCGAACGACCCTTACACAGGGGTCGCCTAAGACCATCGGAAAACACATATTTATGAAGGAGCAACGCAAATAATTTTATTGGTTTTGGGGGGTCACTACAACATGAGGAACTGCATTAAAGGGTCGCGGCATTAGGAAGGTTGAGAAACATCTTCTTTAAACGCAAGCAGCGACTTACATACGCGAGGTGTCCAATATAATGTTGCTAAGCCGTAAAATGCGTTTAAACTTAATGGCAGAGATAGTAAATGACCAAAATTTCGGTTTTTAAATACTACATATCTCAATGTTTTACTTCAATTTTAAATAGTTATTTATATACTACCACTTCCCTCGTAAACATAACCGTGAATGCACGCTGAGATGATATCTTCGACCTAAAGATACGCACTGTCTGAAGCTGAGGCTGAGATTTCTTTTTTAGAATGCAAGCATTGAAGAGTAACGTCAAAACCTTCCCGTATTTTATTTGAAGTAAAAGTCGGTAAAATAAACACGAAGGAAATAGCAGAATTAGGCCTGTGGAAACTTGAAACAGATAGAAAGAACAATGAAAGAGGAACGTTTCGGCTAAAAGCCTTCCTCGGCAGACGGGACAAATGAAGACATCCTATTCATCCAAATACACGTAACACAGAAACCATTAGATTTGACATCGAGGCCATGTAATAAAATCATTTTTGTAGGGTTGGCATGATGGCTGAGATGGAGTCGGTTATAGAAATATATTATTTTATTTTTTTTTTGGGGGGGGGGGGGGGAGGTTGGCATGATCACTGACGAAGAATCGGATTTGGAAATGATGTTTGTTGAGTTGGCATGATGCCTGAGGTAGAGTCGGTTTAAGAAATCATTTTTGTTAGGTTGGCATGATGGCTGAGGTGGAGTCGATTTTAGGAATCTGTTTTGCTGTGTTGGAGGACCTGTTTTCTTCCATAAAAATATGTATACAGGTAGCATTATAACTTTTGATTATATCCGACTTTCGGAGGAAATATTCATTGCAGACGGCTCTTTCTGTCCTAAAGGAAGTAGCCAGCAATTCCTGCTCGCCGGTGTCAGCAGACCGCTGCTAATAAAAAGTTCCAGGTCTCGGCGGACACAGCACAAAAATAGCTTTTCTTTTGACAAAAAAAAAAAAAAACTCTCTCGACCAAGCGGCTTTGAATGCATCCCCCGTGTGGATCAATGACTTAACGAGCTCGGACGGGGGTAAGGAATCGGAACATACCAGTGCTCATGCGTGAACTGTAATCAATTTTCAAGAGTAGTTTTTTTAAGACGCTTTGCGCCACGTATCGTGATGTAGGGAAAGTGCCGTGTGAATGCGCGCGCTGGCGTGGACCAGCGGTCCCTGAAACATATCAGGCTTATTCCTCCATAGTGCCGTATACAAGGGGGAACAGTGGGTCAATTAGTGTCTATCTGGTGAGCTGTGATGAGCAATAATAATAATAATCATCACAAACAATAATTCTTTACGGCCGAATGTGCGGCTGAGTCGCTGTGTTCAATAGGCGCGCAAAATAAAGTTGCCTGAAGTCAACCCCACTAAATAAGAAGTGCTTTACGTGGATGCTTATATGTTTTCACAGAACAGTTGTTTTCGGAGGAGGGCTCCGGTCCTGACTTATCACAAACTGTATTGAATTGGTATCGGTCAGGACAGGGCCGCTCCTCTCTGTGATTTATATCGTGGGTATCTAGGCGTTGGGACAGACAAAAGCACAACGTAGACTTGATGAATCCAAATAACTCTAGCTCCAGGTGCCCAGATGATCTGAGAGAATATATTTATTGCTAAAATAAATAAATAAAAAAGCCCTCCTGTAGTCTTCACTAACTGTCAGCTGTCTATGACTGTTTCTAAACTGTTCAACTGTATCCCTTCAACTATTCATATGTCAACTAGTCAACTGTCGTCTCCTGATCTCTCTCGACTGTTCGTTCTCTCTTAACTGATAAATCTCAACTCCTTTGTGTCCCCAAACCTCTAGTTTATGTCTAGACCTCACCACTAGAATCCCACCGGTTATCGGCTTGCTACGTTAACAGAGACTACATTCTCCCGACCAGATCTTTGACCCTGGACGCCTGTTCCATGTCTCTACCCACTTATTAACACCTATCAAGTTTGGCCTTTTATGTCACGATACTTAATTATACTAACACTACCCAGGGTCGGCATGGACATTCCACATGTACCAGCTAACTACAAAACTCATTCGTGATAGCCATACTGTCCCTTAGTGATGTACCCTCGGCCGACTTGTTTTCCTAGATAAGTCTTCCCTGTCCTCACAAGCCGGCTTGGCTCCCAGGCTATGTCTTCCCTGTCCTCACAAGCCGGCTTGGCTCACAGGCTATGTCTTCCCTGTCCTCACAATCCGGCTCGGCTCACAGGCTATGTCTTCCCTGTCCTCACAATCCGGCTCGGCTCACAGGCTATGTCTTCCCTGTCCTCACAATCCGGCTCGGCTCACAGGCTATGTCTTCCTTGTCCTCACAAGCCGGCTTGGCTCCCAGGCTATGTCTTCCCTGTCCTCACATAAACCAAAGTTAAAATGCTAAAGTCGACTCCTCCCTTTCTTTCCTTTATTTTTGACGGTTTCTTAAATAGTATGCGTAACTTGGTGATTAAACTGGTCAACTGAAACAGCATTATGGCTGGGAGACAGGACCTAAGCTGGGGCGCTGATGAGCGGGGACTTGGGAGATAGGATAATGGGATTGCGGGGGACATGACCATCGGGGTATTTTAGAACAGGGATATGTCAAGACTATGTAGAAGGGGGGAGGTGGTTTAACATGCAGTCAAGAAGTAAGACTACAAGACTTAAAGAAAAAAAAAGGACCCTAACAATTGGATTGGAAGGAAACGGTCCGAATTACTGAATTATAAATATAAGTAAGTGGTGTTTGGAGGGAAGTGCTAATGGAAAAGAGGGACGGATAAATAAGTAAGAGGGGCGTTCGATGGGAGAGGAAGCGTGGTGATAGGAGAGATCGCGTGATACGGTGGATTGACACACCTACGCTGGGGGTTTGGGGGAAAGAAATGGGGGGGGGGTAGTCTCACTAATAAGAGGTGAGTCTGGGTTGCTTTCGCTGTCATCCAAGGAGACACAAGACCGGTGTTTGAGAATGCAAATCAAGGCTTTTGAAAGCAAGAAGAAGGGGGGGGGGTGGCAAGTACAACTGGCAACTGTCGGAGCGAGGCGCGTCTAACAAAGGGGCTCGGAAACAACACGTCGCACCACACTATTGGCACGTGGGCTGTCACGGCCAATCAGCGGGTTACACGCGAGTTCCCTCCAGATTTATTTTCTCCTAGGCGAGGAGCTCGCTCTCAAATAACTCAACGGTTCAATCTGACTGGAGGCACCAAGACCTGGATGCGAGGACACACAGTCTGGTACCCTGCCCCATCACATGGTAATAACCGGAGAGAGACGTCCGTGCACAGTGAACGGAGCACGGGCCGAGCTGTCTGCGGGAGTTATTGTTGGATTATACAACCGGGGGAGAGGGGGAGGGGGGAGGGCAAGCTTGTTTTTAATGAGTGCAAATTAAATCAATACACCAAATGTCCGCAAGAAACTACAAATTTACGCTAACAAAACACGGAGAGTGAACTATTATATGGACAAATCTATGATGTTGGATGCTATAATACTGAGGACAGTCAACTATTATATGGATAAATCTATGATGTTGGATGCTATAATACTGAGGACAGTCAACTATTATATGGATAAATCTATGATGTTGGATGCTATAATACTGAGGACAGTCAACTAATATATGGATAAATCTATGATGTTGGATGCTATAATACTGAGGACAGTCAACTAATATATGGATAAATCTATGATGTTGGATGCTATAATACTGAGGACAGTGAACTAATATATGGATAAATCTATGATGTTGGATGCTATAATACTGAGGACAGTGAACTAATATATGGATAAATCTATGATGTTGGATGCTATAATACTGAGGACAGTCAACTAATAAATGGACAAATCTAGGATGTTGTACGCTATAATACTCAGAACATTGCACTAATAGATGGAAAAATCTAGGATGTTGTATGCTATAATTTTCTGAACTCTAGTATATCTCATCTATAAAGAAAGACTCAGTAAATTAAAGACTGCAATGATAAAAAAGGGAGCGAATGAAACAGGTGGGCTTATGGCGGCTTCTTGATGTGCTTATGTGATAGCAACTAAGAGTGAAACGGGGCTACGTCCACTATTTAATCAGAACAAGATTAGCCCTTCGGGTTCACAGAAGCATGTGCAGCATTCATCAGGCAAATTCTTACCAGCATATGCTTTTTTTTATTATTATTATTGTACGTGGATTTTTAAGCTCCTTTTTACGTCCAACACCAGGCCGATCGGAAAATCCACCATTGTGAAACTAGAGCAATGTACCAACGTCGCCTCTGTGGCATCAAATGGCAAAAGACTATAAAAGCCAACGGTAAATGTAAAGGAAGACGAAAGACACAAGGCAGTAAAGTATAGCCGTAATGTATTTCCTTGTCATGTCTCCACTACTGTCGCAAATGCCTGGAACGTAATATACGTTTCCATGCATACAACTCATGAATATTAGATATATATATATATATTATTTGTAACTGCGACTTGGAAACACTCTGGTCCCCAAGGCAGTGGCGTAGGAATGGGGTGAGGTGGGGGATTGAGGCAATTTTTCTTTAAATGAAATGGCGGGACTTTTGGCCAAGTGTAGAGTTCTTTTGTGGATGAGACGTAAAATTTTCGGTCCGCCCCCTTTTTTGGAAGGAGGCGGTGTTATTTATTTATTTAGGCATTTTTATATAGCGCTTACCTTAAAGCTCTAAGCGCTTTACAATTATTAAAAACATGTAAACTAACTAAAATAAAAATGAGACAATAGGATAGTAACTACTATAATATAGAAACAATTAAAATGGTTATAAAACGATGACACTTTGGCACGTTTTGGCCTATATTACAGGATTAACCCGAGACAGAAAATGAGGCAGGGCAAGGAGGGTGCATCACAGGTCATAGGCGGACCTAAACAGATGGGTTTTAAGGGACTTTTTAAAAGTGGACGAGGTTTCACAATGACGGATATGGAAGGGGAGCTGGTTACAGAACGTGGGCCATACTTTAACGTGTTAAACCTGGCTACGCCACTGCTCCACTACTATTAAACATACGATCCCAGGGTAATGATACCTGGACAACATTGAAATTACAATTTCTAGCAGCCACTTACTTGGACAGGGCGACACCTCCTGGTTTCCCGACAAACTCTTCGTGGTGGAGAACGGACTCGTTCCAGGGAATGTCCAGAAATCGTAAAATCCGCTCCATCCACTCCCTGGGGTGCAATGCCAGCTGCTCGTAGTACACCGGCATGCACTTCCTGGGGCCCACGTGCAGGCACTGCGCGTACATTGTCTCTAGCGCTGCGTTCCATTTACTTAGGCACTTCCTGTAGCTCTGCAGGTCAAACCCTGAGATAGTCACTTTCCTGGTTATGATAGAGTGCACCACGGCCCGGCCGTCGCGTATCATCAGAATGTACTTGGACTGTGGGAATTGTTTACTTAGGTACACTGTCGACTTGAGCGTGAAGGGGTCCTTGTTGCACAAATGGGGTGCAGCCGACCCGTGTTTGGCGATGATTTCTAGTATGAAGGCCCGCACGGCCGAATCGAGCACCTCGGCCGTGACCCCGGCCTCTTCGAGCCGCCTCTTCTCGATGGGCGACTTCTCCCACTGGGTGCGCATGCCCAGTATCCTGGGTATGACCCTCGTCTCCTCCCCGCAGCGGATTTCCGGGT
This sequence comes from Lymnaea stagnalis, assembly GCA_964033795.1. NCBI lineage: Eukaryota > Metazoa > Mollusca > Gastropoda > Lymnaeidae > Lymnaea > Lymnaea stagnalis. The sequence goes on along the minus strand of CAXITT010000543.1, from coordinate 340,711 downwards.
GCGCGTCCAGCATGGCGCGCATGAGCGTCGTGCCGCTCCTGGGCATCCCGCCCACGAAGATGATCGGCATGTTGTCATCGTACGGGATGGCCTGCTGATCGGTGTCGTAGATGTACTTCGTCCTCTCCTTGGGCACCATCACCACCTTGGGGCCCGAGTCGCACGGGAAGGCCAGGTACAGGATGTACAACAGCACCAGCCCCAGCAACACGATGTATAACTTTTGACGCACTAACTGACGACATATACCCATGCTAGATTTCTCCTCTTGGCTCCTTGTGGGTTCCACTTTGTAGGGGAAAAAATGAATTTTGTCTGGCGACCGGCGTGATCTCTTTTCACCTGTACATGGGCAAAAAAAGTTGAGTTATTGTTACAGTGCAGGAAAGACGATTCCAGTTTAATGTCAACATGCAGTGTAGTTCATAACGTGAATCAGAATGTGAGGGAGAATTTTAATTACTAGAATCTATTCCATAGAGAAAATACGATACATGGTTAGCCAAGATTTAACCAATACAAAAGGTCGATGTATCTTATCGCACTGATCTTCCACCAAATTTTTTTTTTCAAATGAAATGATGACCTGAGCAATTAAGAGATTTAAAAAAAAATTACACTTGATTAGTAATTGATGTTAGACTTCAACAGTTGTAACATACAGACGATGTTACATTCACTTTTTTTCGGGCTGTGCAGTACCAAAAAAAAAATTTAATATAAAAATAAAAATATTAATAAAAAAAATAATATCTTGAAATAATAATGAAAGTAAGCTATCAGAACACGATAGAGTATACAGATTTCTTTAATAAGCTCAATAGATCATATGATGTGACTTTTACACACACTCACACATGTATATATATATATATATATCTCCAAAAATTGTGTAAACCAAAAAGAACTTAACATCCCCACAAAGCCGTTTGAAATTATCTTTTTAAAACTTTGTATTATCTCCATCTTACATTTTTTGCAATGAAAGCTTTGGGATAAAAGGTTTATGACTGTTACGCACTAACTTGTATTGGGAGAAATTAATCTCCTATTTTAATTTTAATTTGGCTCGTTGTAAACAGTGCCTAACAAAGGACGATACCATAGAATCAACAATATTAAGGATACGACCCAAAACAGTTTCTAGTTACAATTTATTAAGATTTATTATGTCTTAAGATAATTACAAAATAAAATAAAATAAAATTACAATCTTCAACTTACAGTATGGCAGATGTCGTACCGGTACACAGTTAATACAATTAGAAATAATGATGCCAATAAATAATGCGAAATAAACACATATAAGTAGGAGCACACAAATACACAAAGAAATAAAACACGCCTCGTAATGTTAAGAGAATCTATATGAAAATCTCCGTCCCTCGTCCGTGCCTGTCAATCCCTTATATAGGTGGGTCTACCGACGCCCAAGCCCTGCCTTCGAGACATTTCGAGAAAAATCCCAATCATTCTACCAAATACTATTTGGAACAGATTAATTATTTTTAGTGGCTGGCGGTGTATACAAGGATACTTCAAAGGCCTAAGCCACGCCCCTTTTGTGAACACAGCGTCTCATGCGGGGTCAATCAGAGGGCACGCACAAGAAATATGATGTAAACAAGTTCTCTGTAACAATGACAAAACTTTAAAGGAACCATATAAAGGTCAGGAGGAATTACCTTGTCAAAATGTGTTCCGACCCATTGTTAGGTTTCCTTGAGATTAATGGACCCATTAACAAACAAACAAACATAGACGCACTGAGCTTTATATAGTTGTTTTGTTGTTGTTTTTTTCATCTGGCATCCGGCCGTCACAACGTGACGATGGTGTAGATTTCGCAATACGAAGTCCCAAGTACAATGATTTTTCTTTAGGAGGATAAGCTGGTTCCCTGGCCAGCAAATCCCCTCTCTCTACGCACCTGGATAACTCGTTTATCCATAAACTTGTTCATAAAAATCCCCCACCACCAAAAAAAAAAAATAATTTACGTATCACTCTTTACAACCCCCCTATCAGCCTACGGTTTGAGAACCGCTGCCCAACAGTAAGCGAGTCCAGGTCTCTGCCACGTATTGATCTAGTCACATCCGGTAATTGTCGTGTTGTCTACAAACTAATCACTCCGAGCTCCAGGAATATCAGATTTCACAATAGCTGATTCGTTTTCTTCTCTGCACCACAGCGTTCGCGAGTTGGCTTATAGCTGATCGCGTGGACATGTCGGACACACGACACAAGGAACAGCTTACATTAATAATTACTGCTTATCCTTAGCAAAACAGAAAATCCCAAGTTGAAAACAAATGGTGTTGTTTTCTGCTTGAAAAAATAAACACACACACACACACAACACAAACAAACAAAAAAAACTATTCGTAAGAAACGAAAATGTAACAAGAAAACTTGACAATGTTTTTTTTAAATGGAGTTCGAACATTTTTCTATACCCTGCTTTCAATTGCTTCACACTACCCCCCCCCCCTTTTCCTCCCCACACACAAACACACACACCACCCCCCACCAATCAAATTGCGACTTACTCCTCCCTGTTCCTATCTATTTCTTACTGAAAACTCATTGCATACTTTTCTTTTATCTATATCACAATAACTTTGTACAGTTAAGACATGGTCCACACATCTTAAGTAAGGTAAACCAATGTTATTATAGAGCGCCTGGGGCTAAACCATATCCCCAGCTGTTGTCCCCAAGCAATAGATAATTTGTTTTTGTTTTTAATTTTTCCTAACGGACAACGCGAATGGAAACGTTAATTGCTGGGTAAACGTATCTTGTGTGGGTTGGGAAGTCTTCCATCGAGAGCGGAATTACATGTGGACAACTTGACTGGGGTTTCAGACCATGGCATGGCCTCAAAATGGAAGTTGGCCACTAAGTATGAATACATTTGTTTATAAACTTTATTATAGGGCTAGACGGTCCATTGAAACTTGGAACTTGCGAGAGTCAAGCAGAAGTATGGCTACTCGTGTGAGGGTCAAGCACAAGCGTGGCTACTCTTGTGAGAGTCAAGCACAAGTATAGCTACTCTTGTGAGAGTCAAGCACAAGTATGGCTACTCTTGTGAGAGTCAAGCACATGTACGGCTACCCTTGTGAGGGTCAAGCAGAAGTATGGCTACTCAGGTGGCTACTGCCATGGTGTAACGTCTCATTAGTTTAGGATCAGAAGATCATGAAACTTTGAACTTTTAAGAGCCAAGCATAATTATGGCTATTCGGGTGGGGGGGGGGGTAACCGGACTAACGGACCTTTAGGGACAGGGTATTCGGATGCGGTATAGGACATGAAACGACTTAGAATAATCATAAAGAGTGCTTGCTTTTTGCATCAGGCTCGCGGTGAATAAAAAGTGTCGCGTATGAAACCCTGGCTCAAGCTCTAGTCCCCGTTTGCTTCCGGCTTCGACCGTAACATCTCTTTACAGTCATGACCTTTAAGACCCTAGTTTTAAGCTAACACCATAGAACTAGATGCAAGGATTCGACCAAGCCCCCTCAACCAAAACTGCACGCTATGCTTTGGTTTAATGACGCTTACGGGGTCAGATTGATAAAACAATTGGCTAACTTTTTAGAGCATACAGGTTTCGTTAAATTGACGAATATTTTTTTTTTTTATTTTTTTTTAAAGGCTTTAAGTCAGATTTCGGTGCCGAATGTCGGACAGCAAAAAACATTAGAAAAACTCTTGATCCTGAACCGATCCTTCAATTCAAACTTTCAGTTTCGATCAATTTCCCCCGGGAATCTGGGAAATTCAGCGACGTGTCAGTCTGCAAGCAAAGGCCTAATTGGCCTAAACGTATCGGAGCACAGGCCTAAACGTATCGGGGCACAGGCCTAAACGTATCGGGGCACAGGCCTAAACGTATCGGGGCACAGGCCTAAACGTATCGGGGCACAGGCCTAAACGTATCGGGGCACAGGCCTTTTCCGACTCATGTGAATTACCTGGGACACAGTGTTGTTAATATATAACAACGGCAACGTCATACGAGATGCTATTTTTACCAATCATAAAAAAAACAAAACAAAAACAAACCAAAAAAAATGCAACATTAAGATGCTTAAGCCAATGTCGTATTTCCGGTATGGGAGATAGGGTGACGTCAAATCCCCAAAAATGGTAGGAGGGCGGGGTGTGGTCTGGGTTTTTTTTTTGGGGGGGGGGGGGGGGGGGGTTGGGGTTTTGTGGGGGGGGGGGGGGGGGGGGGGACGACGACGACGACTAATTGTAAGCCCTGGTCATGACATCCCCCCAAGAAAAACATCAGGCCCCACAGTGGAAACCAAACCTAATGGGATAGACAACTGTATGGGAGATAGGGTGACGTCAAATCCCCAAAAATGGTAGGAGGGCGGGGTGTGGTCTGGGTTTTTTTTTTGGGGGGGGGGGGGCGGGGACGACGACGACGACTAATTGTAAGCCCTGGTCATGACATCCCCCCAAGAAAAACATCAGGCCCCACAGTGGAAACCAAACCTAATGGGATAGACAACAAACAAAAATCGATAGCAGTATTATCTTACCAATTGGGGTCTGACTTAAGACCTGGTGATGTCAGTACGGGAGCTCGGGGCCGTGCCCTGACCCCTGGAGGCTTGGAGTCTGTGACATGAATCTGGATCTCCTGATTATGTTGCCCCTCGTAATTGAGTCGTGTCGCTACTGGGTCGGTTTGCTTTCCTGGGGTGCAAGGCTAACTAGATTTATTTTTTATTTTTTTTTTGGAGGGGGGGGGGTGTGAGATTTACAGTAGGGTGGAAGGTAACAGTTTCTTTAACGAGGTTTCTCCCCTTAAGTCTGCTAGATGGACATAATGTGTCAGGTTTTTTAAGTAGCCAATGAGTGTTTTGTTATTATTTTTTTTTAACTATTTTTTTTTTGCAAGTAAAGTTTGTCGAGGCGTTGTTTCTAGAAAGGACAAGGTGTGGAACCTAAGTGGTCACTCCAGAACTCGGGTGACAGAACGTCAGTCTCGGGGGATATTGATAAGAAGATGGGTGGCCGGAACTCATGAGCCCTCGGGCAGGTAGCAGTGACGTCGTGATGTCTTTACGGCACAAAGCAGATCAGCTCAGGAGGTTCATTCTGGGAATGGAGAAAAAAAAAATCGACAGTTATATTAAGTGCCACGTCAAGGACAATAGGTTGCAAGAGCCGGTGTACTGCGTGGGCTTGGACGGTATGCATTGCTCAGTGTTTCATTCACTTTTGTTGGGGCAACTGGTTCTCTGTCACTTGCACCAATTGAGTGCCAATACAAATACCGCGATGAGAAGACAAACAATTTAAGATCTATAGTTATATATAGATATATAGGTTGCCTGTGGTTTTTTTTTTCTTTGGGACTATATTGAAATTGATATTATTATGTGTTGTGCGAGGCCAGAGTCTGTTTAGTGATAGGTCCACAGTCTGTTTAGTGATAGGTCCACGGCCTGTCAGTGATAGACTCACGCGCGAGACCGGTGAAATGTATTCGTAGACTACACCACCATGAACATTCAAGCTGTACACATGATATGCGCACCAACCGTAACGACCTTATTAAGAGCACTTTCAGTCAAATCAAGGGAAGCCCCAATCTGGACCATAAAACCATCAGGGGGAAAAATTATAACAATCTATTTCATACTGAAACAAAATAACCTGCAAACCAAAACACACACGCCCACACAAAACCTTCATACGTCATACCAAAGCAAAAACAGCCTTAATACTTCATACCAAAGCAAAAACAGCCTTTATACTTCATACCAAAGCAAAAAACAGCCTTTATACTTCATACCAAAGCAAAAACAGCCTTTATACTTCATACCAAAGCAAAAACAGCCTTTATACTTCATACCAAAGCAAAAAACAGCCTTTATACTTCATACCAAAGCAAAAACAGCCTTTATACTTCATACCAAAGCAAAAACAGCCTTTATACTTCATACCAAAGCAAAAAACAGCCTTTATACTTCATACCAAAGCAAAAACAGCCTTTATACTTCATACCAAAGCAAAAACAGCCTTTATACTTCATACCAAAGCAAAAAACAGCCTTTATACTTCATACCAAAGCAAAAACAGCCTTTATACTTCATACCAAAGCAAAAACAGCCTTTATACTTCATACCAAAGCAAAAA